>QEPC01003194.1:6494426-6526644 GCA_003113815.1 Sphenodon punctatus
AACTATATAAAACTCAGAATACAAGTTCAGAATCCAGCTGACATGATAAATAGACATAATAATACTAATGAGTAATAAATAATAAGTAGTAAATAATAAAATCCCTAGTTGGATACCCCGCTCCAATCCCTGTTCCTGGTACAAACCCGCCCATTTAGGCAACTTCCCATATGTAGTACCAGCTATCATATCTGGGCTCCGTTGCTTATCCTAGTAAGGTCATACTGAAATACAAGGGTCTGAGTATAGCTGTTTCCTCCTCTTAGATGCCAACCAGACAAAAATTGCCAAGGCCTTTCTGTCCTCCCGATTTGATTTCAGCAGGAGCCGCTTATAACTTGCCCTGGTTCAAAACTTTCCAGACTTCCCACTAGGGGATGTATCGAAACCTTCGGAGAAGCTATACGCTTCTCCGTTTCCAGCAGGTGCAGACGGCTGTGCTGGAGGGGAGATACAAGGGGATTGGATAAGCACAGCGTATATGCTCATGCTCCTTAGGGGAAGTAGAGGATGTAGAGCATTTCTTGCTGGCTTGTCCCCATTATGCCACGCTTAGATCAGCTTGGATACATCCCCTCAATAATACAGCCAAATACCTTATCCAGGGATATACCCTAGATCCCTCATGTTTCAACTGCTCCATCAGACGATGAAATGGCAGCGATTCAGGAGAACTTGTTAATAGCCTAATCCAGTATTGCAAGAGGGCCAACCTTACATAATATTCAAGCGAAAGCAAGCCCATTTCAGCACGGAGCACTGCACCTGGAATACTGGGCCCTACCCTAAGGATCCTCCTTAAAAAAAAATTTTGCACTCTCTCCAATACTACATGATCTGGGGCTGTCATTATTTCAGCACCAAAGGTCAGCATAGGTAATACTTTGGCCTGAAAAGCCCCTAGTATGGAAGAGACAGGCGTTCCAAAAGAAATATTGTGTGCTTTCCAGAGGGCTTTGGCAGCCACCTTAGCTACTCGTGCTCTGTTGGTTACATGTTGTGTCCATGTACCCCTTTAGTAAAAGAGACCCCCAGATAGGAAAATGCCTTCACAACTTCTATCCTGAGATGTTAAGTTAACATAAGATACAATATATATCTCTCGTAAAAGACTGAACATTGGACATTCCAAGAGCATGTGTTTAGGGGTCTCCACAGTTGCCAAGTCACAATGGGGGCATAATCTCTTGTCTCTTGGAACATTCCTATATCTACCCTCCAACAGTGCGGAAGGAAAAGCACCACAATGCATCAAAACCAAGGCCTTTCTGTGGAGCCATCTTTGCCACAAGCTAATATATTGGGAAGGGTGGAGGTTGGGAGTAGGGAGGACATAGGCCGAAGCAATCTTCTGGGCAGACAGAGCAGCAAGCTCCCTTTGCTGTTCCTGATCATAAACCCTTTTCTTAATCAAGGCAGCTGCCCCTTTATAACCTAATGGAAGCAAAAGATCTTTTGAAAATCCAAGTTTGGATAGTTCCAATTCCACCTGCTCATACCAGTGGTCGTTTAAGTTGTCGGAGGCAATGAACGACAAAAGAGACGATGAGGGGGAAGAAAAAGCCACCACTTTTAGCCAAAATTTGAGAATGGCTAGCAAGGCCTGGGCTCTGATAGTACTCACTGCCAATTCTGCCCTCAAGATTACCTGGGGGTCACAGGGGGGTAAACCAAGGATTTCATGAAGAAAGCCGTTTTGTATGCTTTCAAACTTGTGCAAAAAAGGGAGACCCAAATAGCCACCCTATACAATAATTGCGGAATCACTTTGGCTGTAAGCAAGGACAGAGCAGGAACGGCCAGCTTCCCTCCTTGAGAATAGAAAAAAATCACCATAGAGTTAGTAGGTTTGCGGGCCAGTAAACTGGCTGCTTCAAAATGTGCAAACCATTGGCCTGATGATGAAAATACCACCCCAGGTACCTAAAAACACGTACCTGTTCGATTACAACTACGTCCATAAGCCATCTATACTGGCGACGGGTGTGGCCTATTACCAGAACCTTGGTCTTAGAGGCAACTAAGTTCCTTTCATATGCAAATTCCCTTTACCTGATAAGCTGTTTCCTACGATACCCCCTACCCATATGTTTGCTTTAACGTAGTCCTCTCTTTTGGGGCCTTTTCACACGGACACCCCCCTCCCTCACACACGTGTGCAGGTGGTGGGGCGTCCATGCAAGCACAATTGCATGGGGGGGCATCCATGGGAATGCCGCAGCCGGTGGGTGAGGGTGCATGCGCACTCCTGTGCTCCATTCACCTCCACCCATCACCCACGCACAGAGCAACAGGCACCAGTGGCAAATGCTCCATGCATGGAGATAGGTGGAGGTGGGGGTCCATGGGAATGCACCCTCACGCACCACCCACCAATCCCCCCATGCACAGCGACCCGTATAAAAAGGGCCTTGATGTACTATCACCTATTGTTTCTTCATCTCTGACACCCATATATTTTTTTACAGGTTTGATTTTAAATGTCTGGCATCACTCTCTTTTTTTTTTTTTCTCTCCCCGTCTTCAACCTCCTCTCTAGTTACTTTGTCCAATCTTCTCTCACCCAAGTCATTGCTGTGCCTCCTCATATATATCTATCCAGAATTTGCTCAGTTTGTATATTTCTGACTTGCTACACTACATGCCTGATTGTGTGAGCTCCAACTGCCATTTGGGAGGGAGGTGCTATAAAAATAAAATGTATTATTAATTATTATTATTATTATTAGACCCCCTATGTGGCCTCAAAACTTGCATATTCTCACCAACAGAAGCTGGTCCAATCAAAGTTACCATTTGAACTACTTTGTCTCAATCTCTAAATAATCTCTGGCATGGTGCTGAATAAGTTGCTTTTATGCTTCAATCAAATTTTCATGGCTCTCTAAGAACTTCAAGTCTCATGATGCTTCTATAAGGTAGAGATGTTTCCCCCTTTACAGGCAAATTAAAGAGCAGCAAAATGACTTGACAAAATCACTGTCAAATTTGGGACAAGAACCCAGATCTCTTGACTCCCAGGCCCCCTGCTGTAGCCACTAAACCCTACTCTCTATCACAGAAAGACCACCCACACACGTAAGAGCTTCAAAGGGACTGAGGTGGGTGTCTGCCCTCCTGATCATATTTAATATCCAAAAGGAGAAACTAACCACAAATAGAAAAAGGGGTGAAACATAAAACATAGCCTTCCCACAGGAATAAGAAGGTTCTGTGTTCGTGGGCCCCGCCCCAACCATTTTTAGACCTGCTTGAAAGCCAACTCAAACTACAGATTGAGTCAAAACCAAACCGCAAATTGGCTGCTGGCACTTAGATGGTTGTATTTAGGTGCCACCCAGTTATGGAGACCCCACAAAAACCAAGCTTGTACTATTATCATCATTTATTACAGCTCCTGGCACCATCGAGGGCTATTTGAAACACAATTAGCAGGTTAAAAAGCAATGGAATTTAGACTGGAAATGGCCTATTATGGAGAGACCAGAGACTCTCCATAGTTAAGGTTGTGGCAAGGCTTTCCATTATAAATCCAATTATTTTCCTCCACCTTTATTCCCTTTACATTCCTCTCATAAAAACTAACTTGTATGGCATTTCTTAAATGCAGTCCTTTGTCAAGTTTGCGATGAACCTGACTGGGTGTTTTACTGAGATGGAATGCAGGTATCTTTTCCCTTTTTTCTTCCCCCTTTTTCTTCACCACTTTTAAAACAATTTGTCTGAAAATTTTAAAAATCCATTATTTTTTCTGTTCAGCAGAATTGAAGATATTCACACACAACAACAGGGACCCTGATCATTGTAGCTACTAAGGGGTTACAAGAGCTACTGGTTTTCTAGTAGCTGACGTGAGAAAATTACTCCATAACATTTATGCACATGCTTAACTTATTACTGTGAATAGTCCTGTTCATCGTGATCTTAACAGGTCTATTCATGGTAGTAAAGGTGAAGCACATGTGTAACTGATTGTTTAATGCTGTATGCTTCTGGAGTGTAAAAGTAAGATATTGGTGACACGGGCCAGGAGGAGCCGCAGTGCGAGCGGGGGATGTGTGCGCACCATGGTTGGTGCGTGGGCAGCCGGTTACATGGATGCACATCCATCTCCACCCACCTCCACTGATCTACACGCATGGGGCATCTCCATTTTGTCGAATGCCTGCGTCCATGGGGATCGGTGGAGATGGGTGAAGTGCAGGAACATGCACGCACCCCCACCCACACGCACCAGCAGTCACACAGACACACCAAGCCCACCCAGGGCGTTTATAGACGAGACCAAAAAGGCGGCTGATCCTTTGATCAGCCGCCTTTCTTGGCGCTCGTCTAATTGCTGGGGCCGCTTTTTAATCCGCGTCGGAGGGGGCAGGCGAGCCTGCCCCCTCGCACGCGGATTCCCAAAGTGCCGGCTTTACGCCGCACTTCCTGGTTCTGCGGGCGAGTGCGCATGCGCAGAAGGGTGCGCATACACACTCGCACTCTGCGCCGTGTCTGAACTGCAGACACGGCTCGCAGAGACTGCGCGGGGGGGAAAGCCGGCGTTTGGCGATCCCGCTTGTAAGCGGGATCATCTATAAACGCTCTCAGTCACCCACATGGGCAAAAAGGAGGGGCATATCGTGTGAAAAGGGCCACAGTCTTGTCAGTGGGCTGATCCCAAGCCCTGCGGATCCTGCATGTGCGCAGTTTCCACACAGCACAGTGTACCCGCAGTGGAGGTCTGCGTGGCTGCGCTTTGGATCCACCAGGCCTAGAATCAGCCCCACTGAAGTTTGAAACAAAAAACAATCCATGCAGGCTTGTAGGTAGAAAAATATAATTGGTAGGTACTGTGTGTATTAAGGTTTTGAGCATGATAAAATATAGAATAGGAATGTGACTGAAATTGTCATTGTGCTAGACATATATGACCCAGTTTTCAATAACTCAGCATCCATTTAGAGTTAAAAGCAATACATCTATTACCCAACAGCTCAAGTAGCTCCCAGTGTGACATGGCCAAAATAGCTAATTCCCATGGTAAAGTCTCTTTTTAAAACTGGCTGCATACAGCCACATCTTCAAAAGTAGCATAGCCCTTATTTAAAAATCTGATCATAGTGTGTATTTTGTAAACTTGATTTAAAAGTAGTCAATCATATGGGTTTCCCAACTCTAAAATTGCATACAGTCTACTCCAAAAAAAAAAATCCTATTTGCTATAGTTTTGCAACTTTTGCCCTAAATTCAGCATTTCCTGGATTTCCAGTGTACATCTTTAAAAATTAAACGGTCCCTTAAGATTATATTCTCTTCAATTAAAATTAAATAACATTCAAGAAAAATGTCTTTGTCTAGGAAAGAGAAATCTACCATAAAACCACTGCCAGAACCAGGGAGTGCCCTCTCCTGGTAGAGGACCATCTTCTCCATGGCCCTCTCCTGGGAGTGGGACCATCTTCCCCTGGTGCTTACCCTTTTTGCCTCCACTCCCCGATTAAGCTCGATCCAAGGGGACAGCGTGGATGTTGCGCATCTGGAAACACTGTGGGTCACCCCTTGGGATGCCAAGTTAGCCAAATCCTTGGCAGAGTACACTTCACTGCCCCACATTGCCACTCTTCGTGAGAAGCTACTTTTTTCCTCTGATCAGGCCGAGATTCATGATCTCTATGCGCAGTTAATTTTGGGTATTCAAATCCACCTTAAAGGCCAGGGGAGGGGCCCAGTTTATCACAATTCCAGGATAAACCAACCCTGGTTTGATAAGGAATGTCGGGTTGTCAGAATTAGATTGAAAGCCATGTATCAATCTTACAGAAAGAGCGGAGCCTCAGTCTTGCCTTCTGAGTACTTTGCCCTCAGGACAAGGTATAGGAATCTAATCAACTCCAAAAAGAAGGGGTTTTGGGATACCCAGTGGAAAGCTCTCCTACAGACTGCTGACCCTGGGGATGTTAGAAGGTTCTGGAAGGTTGTAAATGGCCTTGCTAGTGGGAGACAGAGTGCAACCTCTGTTTCGCTCCCACCGACACTCTAGATGGACCATTTTGACAAATTGTATAATCCCCCAGGCAGAGAACAGCTTCAGGACCATTTTGTCCCTAACCTGGGGGAGACACCACACCCACCCACCCCACACACACCCTGGCCTCCAGTCCAGGAAGGGGAAGTTGAGGCTTTGGTGGATTCCTTTTGTAACCACCGCACCCCCGATATCGATCTAATACGCATCGAGTACTTAAAGAAGCATAAGACCTTGTGGCTTCCTATTCTGGTGGCATTATTTTCAGCCATTAACAGTAGTGGAATGATCCCCTCGGACTGGGACAAGGCTGTTATTGTCCCGATTCACAAAAAGGGATCGAAACTGAATCCATCCAATTATAGGCCCATTAGTCTTTTATCGGTTGTGGCCAAAATTTATGCTAAATATCTCTTGGGGAAACTGATGAGGTGGATGACTCAGGCAGAGGCCTTATCACCTGAACAAGCTGGGTTCCAGCAGGGTCGCTCAACTATTGAGCAGTGTTACACTCTTTACCATCTGGCTGTCAAGTACAGGGCCCACAATGGAGCTTTCTACGTGGTGTTTCTTGACCTCAGGGCGGCCTTTGATTCAGTGGATCAGGCCGCCCTGTGGAGAAAGCTGCAGGCCTCCACAATAGATAGGCGCCTGTTGGCCTTGATCTATCTATTGCACGCGCGCTCCTCTCTGGTAGTGAAAGTAGATCCACAAGGGCATATTACGCTCCCAGTTACCGCTTCTGTAGGAGTCAGGCAAGGGTGTGTCTTGACTCCGGCCCTTTTTAATTACTTCATCGATGACTTGATACCTGTCATGGCCAATCCCCGCTTTTTCCGTCCAAAACTAGCCTCGCGGTCTGTTGACTGTTTATGTTATGCTGATGACATCGTGCTTCTTTCGCAGACACGGGTAGAGCTCCATCGGTAGCTGCATGCCTTTGCCATAGTCTGTCATACCAATCATCTGTCTATTAACTATGAAAAGCCTAAGGTCCTGGTTTTCACCTCCAAATTGAAAGTGCAGCCTTGGTTCATCGATGGTAATCCCATCCAGCAAGTTCCTGTTTTTCGCTACCTGGGCCTTCTTTTTCATAGATCCAGATGTTGGTGAGAGCATGTCATCAGGGCCCTTAGAGTGGCGCAGGGCCCTGCACAAGCTTTCAGTGGATTGTTTGTTAGGCAGGGAAGAACTGCAGTTCTCCCAGCTCTCCAGGTACATGTCACCAAAGTTAGATCCCAACTGCTATATGGGGCCGAGCTTTGGGCCCCTTTTTGCTCTACCATGGTCGACAAGCCGCAATCGAGCTTACTTCGGAAGCTGCTAGGTGCCCCTCGGGGGTCCCCTCTAGCTGTAATTCGGGCTGAATTGGGGCAAAAACCATGGTCCCAGGTAGCAAAGGAATCTGCTTTGAAGTTTTGGGTCAAAGTAAGATCTGGCATGGGGTCATTAATTTTGAGGGCTCTTTTGGAGGACACCTATGTAGACCACTAGCATTCAATCATCGAGTCAGACCTGAGAGGGATGGGGCTTTTGCTGGATTATCTCCGGCATAAGCTCTCAGCTTCCCTCTGAAAGGAGACTCTTTCCCGCTTAGAGGACATAGGTCGACAGACCGAGTTGTCCAGGATTGGTGCATGTCCCTACATTCGAGATTATTTGGGGGGGATCCCGGGTTTAGGGCAGGTTGCCGATTATCTTCAGGCCTCTATCTCTGGAAGGGCCAAGCAACTGATCTGCTGGGCTCCTTTCAATGCTTTTCCATCTCCTGTCCTTGAGGGTCAGATTCAGGGTATCCCTTATCTAGAACACCTGTGTCCCTTTGACAATTTGACAGTTGAATCTGTTAGTCATATACTTTTTCACTGTCATCTCTATGATTGACTGCGGCTGGAATATTTAGGGCCTGTATTGGGAAAATATCCTGGCAGAGATTACCTTGTGCTTCTTGCTTTGAACTTGGGCAGCCAGGACCTCGATATTATTAGGAACACCGCTGCTTATCTTCTACAAGCTTACCAGCGTCGAAATGCCATTCTGGGTATTGCGCCTTAGGTTCTTTAGGTTATGTGCCTTTTTTCTTTTTGGTGGGGTAGCTCTACTTTTGGGTTAGGAGGTTTGGCACGATTTGTCAGGCATTGTAATGGTCCCTAAGGTTTAGATAGCAGGAGACGGAGTTTACTTTATTCATTATATTTTATCACCAAGTTTGTATCTTACTATATTGTGTGTGTATATATTACTTACTGCTATGGTCTATGACTATGCAATAAAGTATTGTATTGTACATGTAAAGTATTGTATTGTACATATTATTGTCTCTTTTAAAAATTGGCTGCATACAGCCACACCTTCAAAAGTAGCATAGCCCTTATTTAAAAATCTGATCATAGTGTGTATTGTGTAAACTTGATTTAAAAGTAGTCAATCGTATGGGTTTCGCAACTCTAAAATTGCATATAGTCTACTGCAAAAAAAAATAAATCCTGTTTGCTATAGTTTTGCAACTTTTCCCCTAAATTCAGCATTTCCTGGTTTTCCAGTGTACACCTTTAAAAATTAAACAGTCCCTTAAGAGTATATTCTCTTCAATTAAAATTAAATAACATTCAAGAAATTTTTCTTTGTCTAGGAAAGAGAAATCTACCATAAAACCACTGCCAGATCCAGGGAGGTTGAGATCCCATGGTGAAATAGGGTCCCCTCCTGAATCACCGCAGCCGCTTCACAGTTCAGGGCTCTCTGAGTTTCAGATTTTGTTGGCTTGTAGTTTATGCCAGTGCTTCTCACACTCATGTTGTCATTCCAATTTTATTCATGGACTTTGTGTATTTGGAGAGACCTGTTGAACCCTCCATTCCCTGATCCATATCCCTGACGCAGTCACATAGGCCGTTTTTAGACCAGCGCGGCGGCGCCCGCACTTGTTTTTCAAAAGACCCGTTTTTCAAAAGACCCGGCATGCGCGGGTGATGCACATCCATTTACGGCCGCGAACTGACCGGATCGGCGATCGAGGCCGGTCTTACGTGGCCGGAAATGGATGTGCATCGCCCGCACATGCGCGTATTCGGCGGCAGAGTCACGTGTAGAATGGACTGCCAGGTCTTTTGAAAAACAAGCGCGGGCACCACCGCGCTTGTCTAAAAATGGCCATAGTTTCCACACATCTGTAAACCTTCCCTAAAATCTCTCTTTTTAAATGGCTTCTAACCGTGGAGATGCTTAAGTGGTGCTTTCGACAGAGTTTGATAGCCTTCCCAATTTTCCACTGTTGTTCTGTTCAACCTTTTATTTACTGTCTACTGAAATAGTATACAACTTCCATTGTGCATACAAGTTGTCTCCATCTCTGCCAGTCCTAAGACTCTGCCAGTAAGAGGCTACAGATGATTTCTGATGATGGTCTAACTATGGGCCTTTTTACATGGACAGAGGTGGTTGGGGGAATGGGTGGGTGTCCATTTACATGGACACCAACCCACCTCCACCCACGGAGCTTCCTCAGGTTTTCTGGAGGGCTCCGTGGGTGAAGATGGGTGGGTGATGGGTGGAGGTGGGTGTTGTGCGACAGCGCGCACGCATCCCCCACCCATCCCGCTCGGTGTTCACACGGGTGAACACCAAGAGGACACCCATCCCCTCACCCACTGCTGGCCATATACATGGGCGCCACACACACACACCTGCCTGAACACCAAGCAGGGGGGAGGGGGGTGTCCATGTAAAAATGGCCTATGAAGGCAGAAAAGTACTTTATTTCCAACTAATATTCACAATGTCTGACTATTATAGCTGTTTGAGAAACAATTCCCCTTTCCTCGATTGGAATCATCAGTAAAAACAAAAAGTGTTTTTAAAGTTTTTAATTTAAAAAAAATTTTCAAGATTTTGTTCACCAGAAATCTAAACACTAAATAGTTGCAGGGTATTGGCAACTGAAAACCTAAAAATGTTCAGTTTTGGTTCTCAAAACCCCAAAACAATAGCATTTGCTGGGGGGGGGGGATTCTTCAAAATTCATACACATTTCCCATTTAGTCAAAAGAAACTATCTTCAATCAAAACCAGTTTTCAGCTAGCTCTTCACTACCATTGATTTCTCTAATGACTTCAGGAACATTACCTGCATTGCATGCTTTGTCTCAAAAATATTTAGTGTCCTGCTGTATGATAAATTTTCATAAGAGGATGTGTTTTTATTCAGCCTAGCTTTGGTATAACAAAAGTCCTTGGGACCAGAGAAAAAGTTCATTATATCTGGGTGTTGACTACCCAAGGGTTCGGCAATGTGCAGGTGAAAGAAGTGTCTCTTGAGGTTTTTTAGGCTCTGAACTTAAGGAAAAGTTGTTGCTTCCCTGCCTGTTCCTCATAGCATTGTTCCGGGGTTAATGCCAGACCAACACTAAACTAGCTTCTGCTGCTGAGTCCTGTAGCTATTTACTTGCTTTTTCTAGCATTTATTCTCCTCCGACTTTTGCAGAAGTTTCCAAAAAAAGAATTTTTAAAAGAGTGGCAGACAGCCCCAATCGCTCTTTCATCCTCCCTCACTTATGAATGCACAGACACACACACAGCCACATATGTGTTCTCACAGCACACACACAGGGCTGGACTTAGAATTTTAGCACCCCTAGGCAACTCAGGCTGCTGACACCCCCCTCCCCCAAGCTCTGGCACATGTACGGGCTGCCATCTGAGGCAGGGAGGGAGACAATGGCGGCGCCCAGCACAGAAGCAGAGTGTCTCTGCATTCGGAACCACCACAGAACACATTTGCAGGGGTGGAACAGGGCTTCTTCAGGGGGGGATAGAAGGGGGTGGGGAGGTCCCCCCCTCTAGGCTGCAGGTGGTGCAGGTAAGGCAGTGCAGTTGTGGTGGCAGCAGGAGGAGGGGGGCACCATGAACAGGCGGGTGCGGACAGAGAACAGAAGCTCGCAAACCCCCAAAATCTACTGCACTGTCCTCCTAAAATCAGTTGCCCTAGGCAGGTGCCTATGTTGCCTCCCCTTAAGTCCAGCCCTGCACACACAGAGACACCACAAAAAACACTTTCCTTTACTGCTCCCTCTTTTTTACCCCTCTGCATCCCTTGTTGCTTCACCTTTGTACTAACCCTCTGCACTGGGAGATCCCCACATCAGTAAGATCACATGCTATTTGGAATCAAGCTGTAAAATTATTATTTATTATTATTATTATTATTAGACCCCCTATGTGGCCTCAAAACTTGCATATTCTCACCAACAGAAGCTGGTCCAATCAAAGTTACCATTTGAACTACTTTGTCTCAATCTCTAAATAATCTCTGGCATGGTGCTGAATAAGTTGCTTTTATGCTTCAATCAAATTTTCATGGCTCTCTAAGAACTTCAAGTCTCATGATGCTTCTATAAGGTAGAGATGTTTCCCCCTTTACAGGCAAATTAAAGAGCAGCAAAATGACTTGACAAAATCACTGTCAAATTTGGGACAAGAACCCAGATCTCTTGACTCCCAGGCCCCCTGCTGTAGCCACTAAACCCTACTCTCTATCACAGAAAGACCACCCACACACGTAAGAGCTTCAAAGGGACTGAGGTGGGTGTCTGCCCTCCTGATCATATTTAATATCCAAAAGGAGAAACTAACCACAAATAGAAAAAGGGGTGAAACATAAAACATAGCCTTCCCACAGGAATAAGAAGGTTCTGTGTTCGTGGGCCCCGCCCCAACCATTTTTAGACCTGCTTGAAAGCCAACTCAAACTACAGATTGAGTCAAAACCAAACCGCAAATTGGCTGCTGGCACTTAGATGGTTGTATTTAGGTGCCACCCAGTTATGGAGACCCCACAAAAACCAAGCTTGTACTATTATCATCATTTATTACAGCTCCTGGCACCATCGAGGGCTATTTGAAACACAATTAGCAGGTTAAAAAGCAATGGAATTTAGACTGGAAATGGCCTATTATGGAGAGACCAGAGACTCTCCATAGTTAAGGTTGTGGCAAGGCTTTCCATTATAAATCCAATTATTTTCCTCCACCTTTATTCCCTTTACATTCCTCTCATAAAAACTAACTTGTATGGCATTTCTTAAATGCAGTCCTTTGTCAAGTTTGCGATGAACCTGACTGGGTGTTTTACTGAGATGGAATGCAGGTATCTTTTCCCTTTTTTCTTCCCCCTTTTTCTTCACCACTTTTAAAACAATTTGTCTGAAAATTTTAAAAATCCATTATTTTTTCTGTTCAGCAGAATTGAAGATATTCACACACAACAACAGGGACCCTGATCATTGTAGCTACTAAGGGGTTACAAGAGCTACTGGTTTTCTAGTAGCTGACGTGAGAAAATTACTCCATAACATTTATGCACATGCTTAACTTATTACTGTGAATAGTCCTGTTCATCGTGATCTTAACAGGTCTATTCATGGTAGTAAAGGTGAAGCACATGTGTAACTGATTGTTTAATGCTGTATGCTTCTGGAGTGTAAAAGTAAGATATTGGTGACACGGGCCAGGAGGAGCCGCAGTGCGAGCGGGGGATGTGTGCGCACCATGGTTGGTGCGTGGGCAGCCGGTTACATGGATGCACATCCATCTCCACCCACCTCCACTGATCTACACGCATGGGGCATCTCCATTTTGTCGAATGCCTGCGTCCATGGGGATCGGTGGAGATGGGTGAAGTGCAGGAACATGCACGCACCCCCACCCACACGCACCAGCAGTCACACAGACACACCAAGCCCACCCAGGGCGTTTATAGACGAGACCAAAAAGGCGGCTGATCCTTTGATCAGCCGCCTTTCTTGGCGCTCGTCTAATTGCTGGGGCCGCTTTTTAATCCGCGTCGGAGGGGGCAGGCGAGCCTGCCCCCTCGCACGCGGNCCATTCAGGATCCAGTTTGAGAACACTTAAAATGTTGAATGTTTCAGTCCATTAATAGAGGGACGGCCTAGGCATAGGATTAGAATCTGGTTCAAGGTTTGGATTCTAGCCACCACCTCTGGTCACAAAATTCCTGGTTTCTAGTCTGCGTCCGTTTTGATGCCTCCCGAACAACTGCCTTTGACGACTCCTCTTTGTCTCCTACTTCCTGACTCAAATCCCCTGCCTTCTACCCTAGTGTTTCTGTTTCTGCCTGACCCACCTGCTGCTTCAGACTGCCTTTCTAGTTTTGACTGTGCCTGGACTCTGACCATGCCTCTGGTTTGTCCATTTGGATTTGCTGTTAATCTGGCCTGATCCCACTGGAACTCTGGTTGGGTCCCAATCCTGCTGCCACTCTGCTTTGTCCATAGTGTGCACCTAACATAAGCTAGTGGTTCCCAAAGATTTGTCTGCATGACTTAAATATAATTATGTAACCCTGAACAACAATAAAGACATGCAAAATATGAAGCATGAATAGGCTTGAGACCCTATCTACAGTTGGCACAACCCCAGTTAGGGTCTAGCTCCACAGTTTGGGAGCCACTGCATTAAGCTTTGTGGTCCACATGTTATAATGCAGCAGTTGACAACTCTGAAACCATACAGTTCATTCCATCATTGTACTTTCCTTACTTGGTCTCCTGCAATGCTGATGTGATCCACTCTCATTTTTTAATCTCCCTGGTCAAGCAGTGAAGGAAAGCTCACAAGACATTTTGCAGCAAGTGGAATGTACCCTTTGAGCACCCCCTGTTATGGACCTAACTTCTTTACAAAGTGATGGTGCTGATGAAACCTGTTGGTACTCGGGTGAAAGGGAATGCGCAAAATCAAACTGGTATGGAGAGCAGGCATGGTCTCACGGATGGGATTGTGTTTCAGTTCCACTTGTGGTTCTGATATCACAGTTTCCATATCTAAACACAGATCCATATTACAGGTCCGTTTTTAAATAAATTAAAAACCTTTAAAATCCATTTAAAAACATCTAAGGTCCTTTTCACATGGGCTGTGGTGGGTGGGGAATGGGTGTGTACCAGCGGCGGGTGGAGGTGGGTGTCCGGCCATTCCCACGGGCACACACCCACCTCCGCCCATCCCACACATGGAGCAACCGGCATTGGTGCCCGTTATTTGGTACATGAGTGATGGGTGGAGCGTGGGAACATGCTTCCCCCGCCCACGATGTTCCCATGGGCGCCCACCCATCCCACCCACACCCGCCAAAGCGCTTGCACTGGCGCCCCCCCCCCCCGCAAACACACACACACGCGCGTACAAGGGGAGGGGGCGCCAGTGTGAAAAGGGCCTAAGTTTAAAAAAAAATCACTNACACACACACACACACACACACACACACACAAACACACACGCGCCCAAAGAGGTTGCACTGGCGCCCCCCCCCCCCGCAAACACACACACACGCGCGTACAAGGGGAGGGGGCGCCAGTGTGAAAAGGGCCTAAGTTTAAAAAAAAATCACTGCGCTGGAAGAGGATGTGCTTGTGCAAAATGGTCTGGCAGCCATTTGTGCATGGGCAGTGATTTATTTAATCATTTATTTTTAATGGATTTTAAACCAAACTGCGACTGTCCTTTCTGGCACAGTTTCGGTTCGGTATGGATTGAGAGCTTCTTATGAGCACTTGTGGATCAATATGAATCCATAAGACCGCCCCTAATGAAGAGTAGTTTTTCTCCACTGCATATTGTCCGCGCTCGGGGGGGCAGAAATCCATTCATTTCACTCCATATGAAACGGTTTGCACAGCTCTACCTGCCTTCCTTTTGAGATTTTTGCTGGCTACTGTATGATCTTCCGTATGTGCTCAGAGTCAGCACATTTCTCCTGGACTGAACCCAGACTCTCTTGCTAAGAACAACATGTGATTCCCATGTGTTTCATTATCAATTAGGAATGAAAGTGAAGTGATAAGCAAGGCAGCCTCTGACAGAATGGCACAAAATCCTGCAGGGTGCTTTAGAGCAGATGGATCATTTTGTACGATGGAAGAGTTGTATAATTTGCTAAACCTTAATACTAAAATATACCACAAATGCATTATTACTTAGTGAAGGCAACTACAGGTTGAAAGCCCAGAATAAATAAGCAATTGTAAAAGGGGTTTTCAGAATGGCCGAGACTGCTGGTGTATCTAGCCATGAGGTCTTCTCAGATTCATATTTGTTTTTTGGCTGAAAAAGTTAAACAGTGGTCTGGCTGCTAGTACAAAGTGTTCTGTTTCTGTTCCCCTCCTGACTTCCTGTATTTCCATGGCTCCAAAGTAAGGGAGGAGTCAGACTCTGAGTAGAATCAAATGCAGGTGGGGAGTTTGTGCTCAGCAGCCAAGACAAACAACAATCATTCTGTCTTCTATCAGGGGTTTTTATTATTATTATTTTATAAGAGTGTGGCTCTTTTGCTGTGATTACTTATTTTCAAGGTAGCATGCCGACATGTAGCTTCCCACTCCTGGGTTTTGGGGGGGAGGGGGAGGAGCAGAACCTTAGTGCTGCTTTTAAAAAAAAAAAATTAAATCCAACACAACTATTTTTTTTCAACTGTTCTCTTGAAAAGAAAAAAAGTGTGTAAGTGTCTTATAATGCACTGATCTGTGCAAAAGGCTGGCAGCAAAACCAGGCAAAAGACAGCTGGTTTCCAGCTCTGTTATAACTCTCAAAACTCCATCCAGGTTTGTGGAAAGTCTCACTCTGGTTCTCCAGTGTCTCAAGCAAACTTGGGCTTGGTTCCATTCAGCACTGGAACACAGTGAAATTCAGTTTCCAGATGACTTCTGCTTTGAGTTGAAGGGTCTCAGTGGAGAGTCAGAATGTAAAGGAATAAGTGGCAGTATTCTCAGGAGCTCTCCCCTCAGCTGATACACATGGATAGAATTTAGATTGTGATGCCAAAATGTGCCTCAGAGGTTACTGACTTCAGAGGGTGTAGGGTAGAGGTACCCAACTGTGGGATAGGATGCCAAACAAGGTTGTGCCATCTGCAGATGGTTCGTGAGCTGATTCATATTATTTACTATTATTTGTATGTCTATGGGTGAAAACAGATGTGATGCTGGCTCACTTTGGCCCGGGACCTGTCGGCACGTGTGCTCATGCGCCAGCAGATGTCAGCCCAGGTAGGCGACTAGCCCAGGGCCGGGCTGCGTCCTCAGAAAATCTCTGAGGTCACAGCCTAGGCTGAAGGCTGCCCACACGGGCCAGCACAAGCCACAGAGGGCCAGCATGTCTGTTCTGCCCCATCTTACCTGCTGCAGGTTGAGAGCTGCCATGGCTGCCTGTCATTGGCCACCATGGCTATCCGTCATGGCGGGGGCGGGCCTCTGGGGGCAGGGCAGGGGCAGAGCCACCCACTCGCATGTTTGTTGAGCTCCCACACTGCCCAGATCGTGCAGATGGCAGGACAGCTTTGTGGCCGCGGGCATAATTGTTTGTTGCCCCAACCCAGCCCGAGCAGTTACTGTTTCCCACCCCAGGCTGGGCCAGGAAGCTGCTGGGCCAGCCACACGTCTATGTTTACCCTTTGTTGATGTCTCGAGTCACAGGATTCTGTTTCAGTCTCAAAATGGAGTTATGCAGAAAAGAAATTTGGGAACCATTGGTATAGCTCCTTGCTGCCTGCCACACTGAGAAAGGAGAGGACTTTGGCAGCGGTAGTTATTCGTCACGCTGCTGCACAGAAAGGGTGATGGTGACAGTGCCACCCACTCAACACTGACGGGGACCAGGGCAAGATGGCGGCAGCATCAAAATAGTGCCAATACAATGTACAGGTATTTTCTGATCCCTGTTCTAAACCTCAGCATGAATCCAAGTACTCGTCTAGCAAAAAAGGTGTGTTTGAAATTTCAGACAGACTCATAAATTGATATGTGGTGGGTGTCTCAGGCAATTCATCGCACCTGTTTTGCTTGCAGATCTACATCCTCCATCTTAAACTACAGAGGGAAGCAAAGTAGTTCAAATGATATATATTTTATTGGACCAACTGCTGTTGGTGAGAATGAGCAAACTTTCGGGCCACACAGGGCCCTTCCTCAGGCATGTAGCTTAGCCAGGCACGTAGCTACACTGATAAGATGGTGATCTTATCACCTGATAAGACACAGATATGCTTGTTGGCAGGATCGGTGATCTGGGTGATGGGGTTCTTCCGTCATTGATGGGGTTCACCCAGAGTTGTCATTTTGCATTCGGAGCCTTGGGGTGCTCCTGGATCGAGAACTGCGCATGGATGTCCAGGTATCGGTTGTGGCCAGGAGTACTTTTCACCAATTGCAACTGGTGTGAAGGCTCCATCCATATGTCTTGGACTCCAATCTTGCCACCATCATCCATACATTTGTCACCTCACAGCTGGACTACTGTAATGCCCTGTACATGGGGCTACCCATGGTGACGGTCTGGAAGCTGCAACTGGTGCAGAATGCCACGGCCTGTCTGCTTACCGGGACAGACCACCAGGAGCACATTCAACCAGTGCTCCAGGTTCTGCGCTGCTTTTAACCTATAAAGCCCTAAACGGCCTGGGGCCAGCCTATCTGAGGGACCGCCTCACTTCCCACATCTCAGACCGGTCGTCAGGGAGCGCCCTCCTGGAGGTTCCCCACTGTAGATTGGTGGAGACCAACAGGCGGGCATTCTCAGCGGCGGCACCTGTGTTGTGGAACTCACTCCTGGTGGATGTCCGTCTTAACCCAAGTCTTCTCACCTTTCGGCACCAATGTAAGGCATGGCTCTTCCACCAAACCTTTGGTGATGGGAAGGGATTTGGGGTGTAGGGGTGGGTGGGGTTTGGGGGATTTTTTTCTGCACCAGAATGGGTTTTTATTGTTTTCTACTATTGCTTTTATTGTTGTATATTTATTATATTTTGATACAATTTTATTGTTCTTAACCTGCCTAGAGCTGCCGGAGGCAGAATGTAGACGGGGTAAAAATTAATAAATAACAACAATGCCCGAGGAAGGACCCTGTGTGACCTGAAAGCTTGCTTATTTCCACCAACAGCAGTTGGTCCAGTAAAAGACATAATTTGAACCACTTTGCTTCCCTCTCTGTCACTTGGGACCAACACGGCAACCGCACGTTCTCTTTGGATCTTAAACCAGAAGAGAGGCTATTTGAACATGCCTCCCAACAGTTCCAGTTTAGGAGGGACAGTCCATCTTTGGGTGCTGAATCTCACTGACCCTCTTGCAGAGGGTGAAAAAACCCTGTTTCAGAGGAGGAAAGGGGGGAGAGAGAGAGAGAGAAGACCAGTATTCAAGCCGCAGGCATCTCTTTCCTGGTTGCTTCTCAGGAAAAGCATTTGAGAGGACAACAGGGAGATGATGGAATAACAAGAAACTAATTGGAATACTAAACAGGCGAGCTTCTGTCCCTCTTTATGCCCTGGGAATGTTGGGAGGTGTGTACACATGTGTAAGTGCATGAGGGGTGCAGATTACTGGCAGAAGGGGTGGGACTAGTCCATCGTTGGCCTCTCAGAATGTTGCGAGGTATGTTAAATGTTTCAACTGGCCTCAACAGTTGGATAAAAAGGCTAATGAGCTGGGTAGGGTTGGCTATTTGGTCAAAAAAGATTTGGTCAATTGACTGGTCAAACAGTGTCAAAAATTATCAAATGTCAAATAATGGTCAAGCATTTTAAAAGCATTTATTTATTAGAACAGTAACAAAGAAACTTTAATTTCAATAGGTTAGATATTTATGCTAATTACAGAAAACAGGTTATTTAACTGTTATTGTGAAACTATATAATTAAATTCTAAAAAAAAAGTAATGGGTTATCATAACTTTTAACAATGTTAGGTTAGTGTAAATGAGAATGATATTCAAGACTGAACAGTTCTTCTCCTTGACTTTTTTCCTCTTACTTTGTGCTTGCTGTTAGTGTGTTTGAGTTACTTGCAGGGGACGGGGGGAGCTTCTGGCTTTTCTTAGCTTTGGGGGGGCTGTATTTGGGGGTGTAGTTTTTTTTGTTTGTTTGATGCAGATTTTTGGCTTGGGGTGGGCTTTGGGTAAGGGGATGTTTTTGTTTGTTTCTTTCTTTTTTGCTTGAGGGTCTGTGGAGATGCTTTGATCCTGGTCCACTGTGTGCTAGAAAGCAAATTTATGTATGTAAATTTAAAATTATGCATATTTGTTCTGCTTGCAGTAAATTTGCAGAATTTGGTTTCCTTGGTTGCCGAATTTAGATTTTTTGGTGGAAGTAAACATAAAACTCTGAACGTGATACAATGCAAAAAGCAGGCCACCACCTATGCAACCCCACTCTTGGCTTCATGGAATATTTGACAATATTTGACCTGTCAATTGACCACTTTGCCATGCCTAGAGCTGGAATGGGGGCAGGGGTGAGTCTTAAAGGGTCACCCACAGGTTCTTACCCCAGCAGCTTAGAACAAATAACTATGGAATTCCACAATCACTAAGACCAATAAAGAAGCAGAGCATCTCCCTCCCTATTGCTGCCTCTTCCCTGCCTAACCATCAGGCAATTACTCAGGCCCTCCTCTTCTACCCACCCTCCACTCAGAGTTCAGCTGTGTCCCTAGCTAAAACTTAGAAAATATTCTTATTCACTATAGTATTTTCATAACAACAGTTTTTGCTAAAAAAACAAAAAAAATTAAATGCTGAGATGTGGGAATCAGAGAGGAAAATTTTGTTGCCTTTGATTACTGTTAATCAAAGTGAATGCCATAAAGATACCAGCCCAGATATGAATTTTTAGTAGCTGCTCATTGGAAACTTAAGTATCTACACTATTCCTGAAGTGGTGTAAAATGCTTTTTTTTTTTTATGTCCTATGCTCAGAATTCTGTACCAAAAAAGGATATTTTGCAAACATTAGTACAGTGATTAATATTGTGGAATATAATAGAGATATTTACAGTTCAGTAGTTAGGGCTGGCTGGCAGATTACATTTCTGCTGGTCATGCCTGTTTTACATAGAACATAATACTTTCGTTGTCTGGCATTTTTTAACCTTTAAAAGACTGCACTTTTACACTCAACATGCCTACATCTGCTGAATATGTTTATGAAAAAATGACGTCGATACTGTAGGTCAGGAGGAGGAAGGGCACACAGTTCATATGCTAAAATTCAGTTTAATATAAAATGCTGCATAGAGAAGGACAAATTTAGCATAGGTGCTGCAGATAATACACTTATCTCTTTCTCCTTGTACCTTATAGTAACAAAGCCTATGTCTTGGACATAGGTCCTCTTCCTGACTTTGCCACTGACCTGGAGTACAATCTTCATTCCTCCAGATGTGCAAGGGAGTTGTGTGCACATAAATTATGCACAATTGTCATGGTAGACTTTAGTAGGTTCCAGTTTCTTATCCACAGCAAGAGGCATCATTGGGTGTTTTCAGACGTGATGGGGCGGCTTCGCCCCGTCCCGAAAACAACCCAGAGATTCCCCGCCGGGATCACCCAGGCACGGCAAACAGACGTGCCAGGGATCCCGGTGGGGAATCAGGGAGGGGGCGGGGCCACTGCCTCGCCGCCCACCCTCTGGGGAGACGGGCGGGTGGCGAGGCCAATGCCGCCGCAGCGTCTGGCCGAGTTCATCACCGCCCGGAATCACGCCGGGGATTCCGGGCCGTGATAGCCGACCAGACGTTACTCTTTTTTTATGCCCACCAGGAATCACTTTCACCACGCTTCAGCCGATTTTTGCACCGGTAGCCAGGGAAGCGTGGTTGAAATTGACCCCATGTGGGTATTCAGTGTGGCGAACACCTGGCGGCCGCCGAACAGACGTGCAGGGCACAGTGACCACATGTAGGTATTCAGCGTGGCGAACATCTGGCGGCCGCCGAACAGACGTGCAGGGCACAGTGACCACATGTAGGTATTCAGCGTGGTTCACTGTGATCTCGTCACGTCTGAAAACACCCATTGTGCCACATAAGCACAGTCAGCGGACAGCTGCCTGTAATGTGGGAGTGTGGTACAGACCTCTGTACCTGAGCTTATTAGGAGTAGTCAGTCAGGCTGCACTTAGATCCGGACCCTACTACTTAGTGAATGCGCTGGGCTCTGGGTGAGTAATACTGCATGTGCAAGTGAGACCAGGTGATTAACAGAGATACCTCTCTCTGTGAATGAAGATTCAGCACCCATTTAAAGGCTAATGCAGCATTTCAGCACACAACTTACACCCCTGCACACCTGGACAAATGAGGATTGTGCTTGAGAGGACAATGGATACATGATGGAATAACAAGAAACTAAGTGGAATGATAAGCAGGAGGAAAATTGGAAGATGTGCCATAGCAATCCTCCTTGGGGCGGGAGCAGAGCCCAGGTCCAGCAGAACAGCATCAGAGGCAAGGGGCAGGAGCCTGAGCCCAGAGGATTGATTGATGGTTTGTTTGTTTGTTTGTTTGTTTGTTTGTATTTGCATTTTTACCCCACCCCTCTTGCAATAAGCAACTCAGGGCAGCTTACACATTTCACAATTAAAACAACAATCATAAAAGAAATAGAAAAATAGCATAAGAATATAAAACAATACTAAAACTCTAACCATGTACAAAAAAGAAAAAAACATACAATTCCCTCATACAAAAAAAAACAACCACCCCACACTCTAACCCAACAAACCCATCCCCTCCTCCCCTGCCAAACACCTGGCAGAAGAGCCAGGTCTTACCGTTTCATTGGAAAGCGAGAAGATTTGAACTGAGGCAAACCTCCACTGGGAGGGAATTCCAAGGTGATGGCACAGCCGCTGAGAACACCCTCCTGTCCATCTGAACTCGTCGATTACGTAGGACTTCAGGAGGGTGCCTGCAGACGACCGCAGGGACCGACCAGGGGCCCAGGCAATCATTCAGATAAGTAGGGTTTAGACCGTGAAGGTTTTAACGGTCAACACCTGAACCTTGAATTGGGCTTGGAAGAAGTGCAGTGCTCAGAGCACTGGTGTTATGTGCTCCCTGCAGCCCGTCCCAGTAAGGAGACAGGCCACCACATTCTGCACTATCTGCAGCTTCCAAACCATCACTATGGGCAGCCCCATGTAGAGTGCATTGCAATAGTTTAGCCTCAATGTGATGAACGCGTGGATGATAGTGACGATATCGGAGTCCAAGACATATGGGCGGAGCCTCTTCACCAGATGTAGTCGGCGAAAAGTGCCCCCAGCCCAGCCGACACCTGAGAATCCAGACAAAGCTGCGAATCCAGGAACACTCCCAGGCTCCACAAAGATGGAACCAAAGGAGGACAGACACCCCCAATAATGGGGGAGACCACCTCACCCAGATCACCAGTTCTTCCAACTAACATCACCTCTGTCTTATCAGGATTGAGCTTCAATCAGCTCAACCTTATCCAATCCCCTACAGCGTCCGAGCACTGAGACAGCAAAGAGACAGCGGAGCCTGGATCGGATGAAAATGACAGATACAGCTGGGTGTTGTCCGTATATTGATGACAGTGGAACCCCCAGCTGTGCACGGCCTCCCCAGGTGACTTCATATACACGTTAAACAGGAGAGGGGACAGAATGGAACCCTGTGGGACCCCACATGGGAGGCCACCAGAGGGCGAAGTACAGTCCCCTAGTACCCCCCACTGAGATCTGTCTGCGAGGTAGGAATGGATCCATCCACCCCCGCCAGGTCCTGCAGACAGACACCAACAACTCATGGTTAACGGTATTAAAAGCCACTGATAGATCTAATAAGATTAACAAGGTCATACAACCCTTGTCCAATTCCATGAGGAGGTTGTCAACCAAGTCCACAAGTGCTGTCTCCGTGCTGTAACCCAGGCAAAAATCAGACTGCATAGGATCAAGAAAACTGATGGCATCCCAATACACCTGGAGCTGATGAGCCACTACTAGTTCAATAACCCTCCCTAAAAAGGGAAGGTTATAGACAGATCAGTAACTAGCTTGGGGCATCAATGTCAAGTGATGGCTTTTTGAGAAGGGGCTGAACCACAGCCTCCTTAAGGCAAATCAGCACCCTACCCTCCCGAAGTGAGGCACAGATGACCCCCGCCAACACCGTCCCCACTGTCTCCTTGATAGCTTTTACCAACCAGGATGGGCAACGGTCTAATTCACAAGTTGTTGCTCGAACAGACCCCGGCCCATCAGCCGCATAGGCAGGCATCACCAATTGAAAATCATTGCACAAAATATGACCAGACAGAGCATTCCTAGCCTCTGGCTCTGCCATTGCCTCTAAAATGGTGGAGTCGAAGTCGTGCTCAGTGCGAGCAATTTTGTCTGCAAAGTACTTCAAAAACATGTGTCAAAGGGCTGTGGACAAATACGGTTCCAGGCAGAGACAGGCTGGACCAACCAGACCTCTCACCACTCAGAACAGCTCCGTTGGACGTGACTAAGCAGACGCATTGAGTGCAGCAAAGAAGCGGTTCTTTGTTGCCCTCACCGCATAGCATAGGGCTTCAAAAATGCTCTGTGCCTCACCACCCAGGGCAGACCCATGGTTGCCATGGTGGCCATGAAATCCTGCTCCGCCCCTTGCAATCCTGCCTCGGCATGGATATTGAAGTCCTCCAAGACAATAAACTTGGGGGACCTTAAGACCAGGTCCGAGATGAGAGCTGCTAGAGCAGACAGGGACACTGCTGTGTACATCATCAGAATTGGCCGAGTACACCAGCAGAATTCCCAACCTGCCCCTGGCCAGATCCTCCGGTCCATTACCAGCCAAATCAATCAGAAGGTGGAGGCACTCTATCCCAGACTCGATCTGCACTGAAAATCTCAGTCCGACCAACCCATCCTGAAAAATAATAGCTACATTTCCCCACCTCCATCCCACCCCCCGCGACCCTCTGGCCTGAGCTGATGCTGGACGGAGTACCCAGTTGTAATGAGATCCACTAAAATTTGCTTGGAAGATTCATCCAGCCAGGTCTCCGTCACAGACACGAGGTCGGCCACCCAATCGAAGATGGCATCGAGGATTGCAGATAATTTATTGCAGACTGACCTCGCATTACACAGCACCAGCGATGATTTATTGCAGACAGACCTTGCATTACACAGCACCAGTGACAGACCTGGGTCTTCTGAGACCTCGATCACCTGGTTACCTGGGCCCAGGGGGATCGCGTGAGGGACCGGCACTAACCACCAATCCCTCCACTCAAGATAACATCTCCCCCCTCTAGGACCATAATTCCCCCCCCCCCCATCACAACCCCTGTTGCCCCTATTGATTAGTGGCAGAGGTGAGAGTCTGGCAGGTCAGCTTTGCCAGACCTGCTGCTACTACTGCTTGTTTGGCCACTAACCCATTTAGAGGTCAAGGGACTGTACTTCCAGGTCAGGGGGCAAGACTTGCAAGGCTGGGCTTCTTGGGGCCAAGGGGTGCTCCATGGCAATAGGGAATCACATGCTACCTATGGTTGGGTTTAAACAGAACCATCATGAGCGCTTCATTTATTTTTACTATTCTTTGTTTAAAAAGTAAGCTGCCCTGAGCTTTAGGGAAAGGGCAGGGTATACATTTGAATAAATAAATAAATAAAATTGCTTTCATTTTTTATTTTTTTCAACACATTAGACCAAATCTATACAGAATGTGGATGGTTAGAAGTGAAAGTTACATTTATGAATGTAAACAGAAAGAAACCTGACTTGAACGTGTAAGCCAACGGCCGTTTTTAGATGTGTGGGCAATCTAGCAGATTTTAAAATCTGCTTTTAGAAAACTTATGCTGCTGGTGTTTAGATGCACTGGACGTCTCCCAGCCGGTGCGTCTAAATGCCACCCACATGAGTTTTCTAAAAACAGCTTTTTAAATCCACTAGATTGCCTGCGCATTCTTAAAAACGGTCAGTGAATGGTGACTACAGCTGTATTTATGCGATTACCTTGAAGAAGTTAGCACGCTAGTGCCATATCCATTTAGAAAACAGTGCTTTTCCTACAAAATTCTTGCTTGACAAGCAGATGTTTCTTTCCAAGATCATAATCAGTGCAAAAATATGGGTAGCTTGGAGCTGTCACATTTCCACCAAAAGGATTTAATTACTAGTGTGTTTATGCCTATGTTCGCTTAGTCAAATTTCTATAGATCATGAAACCAACTTAGCATGTCCTTAACCCTGTAATGACAAGAAATGGTACCTTGGTCTGCTAGAGTGATTTCTCTCATGAGGGCCATAATGCTAGAAGTTGCTGTCCAAAAGTAAGAGCCATATGCTGCCCCAGATGTACATATGCAGCTACCACTGCTGGCTTGTTTGCGTCTACGAATCAGCATGTCAAATTTTATGGAGCCCGAACTGAGTAGCTTTTTTGAACATTTCAGTGATCACAAAGCAAGCTAATGTTTCAATTGAGCAGAGTGTGCGAATGTAGAAAGCCATGCTTCCTAAATGCAGATTAGTTATTTCTTCTGACTTCTACAGAGAATTTCAAAAACCTCTTGCCTTGGAAGAAGATATATTATTTGACACATAACAAAATGCCTAGAGCTCCAATAAGGCAGCTCTAAATATTTTATCACAAGCCCTAATGAATCTGCAGTAACTTTATTTTCTTAGAGTAGCAACTCATGGGGTCATGCAACTATATGAGAATTTCAGCTTTATTTTTAAAATAATGCAAGTTTCTAGCCCTCTGCCCTCCATCTCTGCAAAAAGTGTTGAGAAGCTTGAGGTTACTTTGAAGGATTAGAAGCCAAAATTTTAACAATCCAAAGTATATAGTACTTTTTAAAAAAAATTTAAAAATCTTATGGCTTTATTTGATGGGGCAAAGTCATGATTTTTTAGTGTTCTGTGTCTGACAATCCTATGTCGCTCTAACTGGCAAGTCATGGTGTAGAGTATGGCTGTGCACAGGCTCAGATATTTGTATTTGTGACTGTGTTTGTGTTTTAGTATTTTTGTTTATCTTTATTCATGTTCACTGTATTTTCCTCATCACCACCAGCATGGAATACACCGTGAACATGGGTCCCTGCGTATGGGTTATTTTGGCCCAGAAGTCCAGTGAGGCTCTGCCCATTTGGTAGGCCTTTAAGGAAAGGAAAATGCAGTTAAAATGCTGCTAAGTCTGCTACCAATTTTAAAAGGAGAACACTGGTTTGGGGGAGTGGAGAATATGGCTTGCTTGGTAGGGAGGTTGTTAGCTTGGGGAGGGTGGAACAGGGCATGGGTCTGGCTCAAGGTGTAGCTGGCTTGGGGAGGGAGAAATGGGACATGGGTCTGTCTCAGGGGACGGGAGAATAAGCCATGGGGCTTGCTTATGCAGAGACTGCTGGCTTGAGGATGTGGGAAAGGGACATGGGTCAGGCTCAAGGGGAGTCACTGACTTGGGGAGGGGAAATGGGGCATAGATTTGGCTCAAGGGGGGGTGGGTCACTGGCTTAGAGAAGGGATCTCTGGTTTGGGGAGGCGGAATGAGGTATGGGTCTGGCTTGGTGGTGTTGGGATCCCTAGGTGCGAAAGGGACATGGGTCTGGCTTAAGGGGGTTGCTAGCTTGGGAGAGGGGAATGAGACTGCTGCGGACTTGCCATTTCTCCCTGGATGGGATAGGCTCTGCCTAGCTGCAGTGCTGGACAATGACACTACATTTCTGAGACATCAGCAGCCCCTGTGGGTAGGGAGGGCTCACTACAGGCTTCCCAAGCAGTGGCTCTTGGCTTGTGTGTGAGAAATTGCTGTGTCTTGCTCCCCAAGCAGGCCATGATGGCTCTTGGCTTGTGTGTGAGACATTGCTCTGTGTTCTTGCCTTGCCAAGACTCTGACCATTTTTAGACACGTGACCAATCTAGCAGATTTTAAAATCCACTTTTAGAAACCTTGCATGGGTGGCATTTAGATGCGCCCCTTCATACTGGAAGTCACCTGACCGCTGTTGGATTTGTCAAACCTCGATATCAGGGTTTGACAAATCCAGTTTTAAAAAGAATGGATGAGCCAGCCAGCTCCGCTGTTTCCAATGGTGGCCAGGTGACTTCCAATGTAGGGAGGCGCATCTAACATCACCCGCATGTGGTTTCTAAAAGCGGATTTTTAAATCCACTAGATTGGTCGCTCGGCTAAAAATGGCCATGACAAGTCAGAGAGCAGACGGCTCTGAGCTGGATATGTAGTATAGTTGCTGTGGCCCAGTTTAAAACTTCAGATAC
Source organism: Sphenodon punctatus (assembly GCA_003113815.1). Classification (NCBI taxonomy): domain Eukaryota; kingdom Metazoa; phylum Chordata; class Lepidosauria; order Sphenodontia; family Sphenodontidae; genus Sphenodon; species Sphenodon punctatus. Next base: position 6,521,534 of record QEPC01003194.1, read on the forward strand.
GACATTTTTCAGGAAATTTGGGGTTCACTCAGAACCCAAATACATAGCCCTCGTATTTGTGTTTTGAATACAGACATCAAAAAGGGCTTCTGTGCTTGTGTTTTACTGAAACCTGAATGCATAGCCCTAGTTTAGAGAAATCTGTGTAACAAATATCCAGGATGGGGAGCAGGAAAAGATAGTGGTGTCTTTCAATAAGAGTCCTCTACAACTCTGAAGTTTTATTGTACACTTATCACTATCACACTGAAACATCATGGGAGTGGACAAAGGAATATCATAGGAGTTTCATGTCTACAGCTCCAAGGGAAGTTTGTAAGAATGAAACGGCAATTTCAGAAGGAACTCCAGGCACTGAGGGCAGCAGAACTATGTGGTTGTAGCCCCAGCACAGGCTATTTGAAGAAGGGAACTGATAAATCCTCCAAAATAAACTTGTCCTCCTTTTATTCCTAGAACTGTAGCTATATAGAGTAGGAAGTTGGAACCCCCTTATCCCTACACTTTGGGGTCGTGCTTTTTGTGTGTATTAGGAGGGTGTCTGGATAAGAGGTTTTGCCATAGCAATAATGCAGTGTTTTGAGAGTTGCAAAGGATATAAGACATGTCCATAGAAAGGACAAATTCAGATTAGTGAGGTCCTAATAAGGGAGTTCTACTGTAGTCTTCTGAATTGTAAGATGATATTAGGGATCTGTTCACTAATCAAATAATTAAAGGGCTAGAATGCCTTTCTCTAGTGGTTAATACCAATGTTTCCACTCCCTCATGTTTATAAGGCTTATCCAAATCCCTAAATCCCTGTAAACACCATAGCCTCTGGAAAGTTAGGAAACACAGGTTTTATGCAGTATTTGTGGGGCTTGGGGTCATATGTCTCTCATTTTCGTCTGTGACATTTAGCATCATATTTTCTAATAGTGTTTTTGTATATATATGATTCAGTGCTGACCTGGGTTATGCATCATGACATTGGGCGTTCAGTTTAGATAGAGGAATTCATTGCCAAACCAACTTTCTGATCTTTTTTTTTTTTTAAATCAAATCCTCCTAAGCTTTTAACCTCAATGAGATCCCAACACTTTTGTTGAATCAGCACAATTTTAACCCTATTTTAGTACATGCACCGCCCATGTTTTCATATCCTATCAGACACAATTTACTATTCAGCATGTTCATGATGGTGCAGAGCCACTTGTTTATTTATTTTATTTATTTATTTATTTCCCATTTTTTCCTGCCTTTCCCAAATGGCTACGGGCAGCTTATAAAACATACAAAAGCAATACATATAAGACAGCATAAAAAACCCCAGCCCCCAACCTCACCACAACCCCCCAAAACCCTTCCCAACCATCCCCTCACACCCCTACCCCAAACACCCACCAACCCCTCCCCCCCAATTCCCTATCCCTGCCTGCCAAATGCCTTAACAAATGAAAAAGTCTTACACCGCTGCCAGAAGATGCCCAGGCTTGGGCTCAAACAAACCTCTGAGTGAAGGGATTTTCATAGCATCCGGGTAGCAACTGAGAATGTTGCCCTGCAAGCTTTACCGTACGAGCAAGACTAACAGACGGTACCCACAGGGAGGCACTCCCAGCCAATCGCTGCGGCCGCAGTAGGGCATGGAAGGACAGGTGGGGTCTTAGATACGTGGGGCCTAGACCGCTTAGGGCTTTAAATGTCAAAACCAGCACCTTGAATTGTGCCTGGAAAGCTATAGGGAGCCAGTGCAGACTACAGAGCACCGGTGTAATGTGCTCCCAATGTCCCACCCCCGACAGGAGGCGAGCCGTCACATTCTGCACCAGCTGCAGCTTCCGAACAGTCATCAAGGGCAACCCCATGTAAAGCGCATTGCAGTAATCTTAGAGTCTGAGTCTGGGTGTCATAAGCAGATGCAGGAGTTGAGGGAGATAATACCAGGTAATAGACTAGCAACTTGTGGAGTTCAGTGCCATGGAATGTTGTGAAGGCCAATAGTATGAGTTCAGAACAAAGGGTTAATAAGTTTCTGGAGGATAGGTTCATCAGTGCCTATTAGCCAAGTTGCTTAGTGGATGAGGAGCTGGAAAGTGAATGACAGGAAATTGATCACTCTGTGTATCCACTGTTTTGTGTACACTTCCTCTGAAATACCTCATGATGGCCGCTGTAGGATACAGGACGTTAGGCTGGAGGGACTGTTAATCCAATGCAGGATGGCAGTTGTTCTGTGAAATTAGTCGGATGATCTCAGTCCAGTCGAGATGGACAGGAGTCGGTTGCAAAAGCTTGCCACCTTGTAATGTACCTGGCACTGTACAGTCAATAGTTATAGACAAGTCCTTACCTCGGGGGGCTTACAATCTAAGAGAGACAAGGGAGAGGTGAACATCGGGAGAGACAAGGATACATCCATGAGGTTGAGAAGCTGCAGATGCACATGTTTAGCTTAGTTGCAGGGAGCTAACTTAGTGTAGCAGGTCCCACCTTCACCGTTGGTGAGTGTTTGTAGGATCAGGCCCCAAAGTAGAACGTCACTCCAGGGCTTCGCTTTGACACAGTTTACTTACACTCAAAGTACAGTCAAAATCCCAGGCCAGGAACCAAGCCTCTGGCCAGTCATCGTCCATATGCTAGAGCCTAGCCTAACCACAACCAAAGTCCCAGGCTAGCTCTTTGGGCAACTCACTTTCCTTGTTCCTCACATCAGGCGTCTCACTTCAAAGCCTTCTGGGTCAGCATCCATCCAGCCACTGGCAGAGATGTACACACCACAAGAGTCAGGCACAGACTGTCCTCTTCTGCAGCCAGAAGAAAACTCCTTCCTGCTTGCCGCTCTTTATCCTTCAAGCCCCACCCCAAACTTAGCCACTTTCTGTTTGGTAGCCATCTTAGGGGAGCCACCTGGCAGGTGCCATTTTGTGACACAGCCCTGCCACACTTAGTTACAGGGAAGAAATTCTAAGTGAGGGGAGGAAGAGGACGCAATTTCACTCATGAAGAGTAGAGGAAAACGCAGTGGGCCTCAAAGGAAGAGAAAGTGTCAGAGGGAGAATTGCTATGGGGTTAGAACTGGCAATATTCAGCAAGGAGCAGACCAACATTGCTGCTACAGTCTTCAGAACGTGGCAAGTAGGTGGCCAGATATGCAAATGTTAGAGGACGTCTATAAGAAATACAGGTTGCAGGGCTGCATTGGCTCCAATGCAGCTCTGCAATCTGTATTTCTCATGTGTCCTCTAAAATTTGCATATCTGCCCACCCTACGGGTGGGTGAAGGAGAGGCTGCCAAGGGAGAGAGCAGCAGGAGTGGCAGTGTTACTGGAGGGCATCCAAGTTTCTGTAAGGGCAAGGAGCTGGAGGGATCAGGAGAGGAAGAGGTGGTGGATCAACAATGCTTTCTGGATGTAAGAGCAGTAGTTCCAGAGAGTGCAAGAGAAACGCAACCAAGATAGGGGGAGACAGGGGATGGAGATTAGGTTTGAGGAGAGGGGTGGTGGCAGGAGCAGGGAGTAGGATTGGGGCAGGGCCGGCCCCAGGCATGTGCCACATTGCCTGGCTGGGCAGCAGGCTGCAGCTAGCTTCTCCCTCAATAAGTTCTTCTGCCTCCCCTCCCTGGCCCCTATCCCTCACCTGTCTCTCCCTCCTAGTAGCGCTGCAGCAGCAGCAGGGACACCAGATCTGTTTGTTTACAAACAGCTCCTCCCCATGTGCCGATTAGAAGGTTGTAGCCTTGTAAAAAAGGTTCTTCGAGATGGCATCTAACATTCTCACAAGCTGTTTGTTTACAAACAGCTCCTCCCCATGTGCTGATTAGAAGGTTGTAGCCTTGTAAAGAAGGTTCTTCGAGGTGGCACCTAACATTCTCACAACTGGGTTGTGCATGCTCACCCTATTCAAATAATAGACCACATGATGGTCTCAAGCTCCTCTAGTATAAAATGCACTTTCCCCCTCAGAATGACAGTTCCTTCCAACCCTTTCTAGAAATATAAGAAAAGAATTCCATGCGGGGCTGAAAGGGTGGGTGTTGTGAGAATGTTCGCAGCCATCTCAAAGAACCTTGTTTACAAGGTAGCAACCTTCTGTTGTTCTTCTAGTGGCTCCTCACAAAATATTTTTACATGGCTCAACCGGGTGAGGAGTCCATGGGCGCACCAATGCATGGATGGGGCATGCACACGACTGCACACGCATCCCCACTCACCCACCACTCATCCACACCCACATAGTAACCACCATTTCCCCCAGTTGCTCCTTGCGTGGGGACAAGTGGGGGGGTGAGTGGGGATGCATGTTAGGCGAGCACGCACGTACCCCCACTCTCCATGGGCACGTGCACCGTGTCGTTCACATGGGGCTCCCCCACCCATGAACACACAAAAATCTGCATGTTCATGGCTGGGAGAGGCCCGTGTAAAAAGGACCACATTCTCACAACTGTCTTACTTATACTATCTTAGGTAGGAATTTAGGATGTAAAGCAATATGTATTCTGTCTTAGAAAATAAATCTGCAAATATGGTTCTGAGATTATTATGGCTGCTATTTCACTAACTCTTCTTAATGAAGTTATTGCCAACAGGAATACTGTCTTTAAATCTCCACCCCATAACCAGTTCATTTGCGCTCCCCATATAATCAATTCACGCCAGTGGCGGCTGGCCACCCAGGGCATATGGGGCACTGCACCCCCAAGCACCGCCGAGGGCCAGCTGCTGCTGCAAAGTTGTTGGGGTTTGTTTTTTAAAAAAAAGCCCCGCTGCTGCAGCTTCTGACAGCAGTGCAGCAGCCTCTGACTTTGCTTCAGAGGCTGCTGCGGCACTGTCAGTCAGTTCTCCCTTCCGGGATCCACTCCTAAGGAGTGGGTCCCATAAGGGACAAAAAGGCTGAACCCAAACTGCATTTTCTCTGGAAAACGCTATTTGGGCGGCTGAGCCCCGACGTCCACAGCACGTATAGGACGTGCTGTGGAGGGAGGGACTAGCCTTTCCATTGGGCCCTATGGGCTCAATGGAAGATCTTGCCAGGGCATTTGCTGAAACAGCCCTGGCGAGATCCCTAGGGTTGGGGGACTGAGGCAGGGAGCAGCGTGCATGCACGCTACTCCCTGCCTCACATGG
>QEPC01003194.1:6526893-6540405 GCA_003113815.1 Sphenodon punctatus
CCCCATCCCCATAGGCTTTTTCCCTGCACCCCATCCCCATAAGCTTCCCCCCCCTGCACCCCATCCCCATAGGTTTTTTTCCTCCCCCCCTGCACCCCCATTATGACATTTTGTAAATTTGTGGGTCCACTGGTTGTGTGGCACTGGCTACTCTTTTTTTAAATGATCCCTTTGTTTTTTCACTGCTGCTCCCTGCTGCTGCAAAGTAGTTTGCATGGACAGGCATTGGCTGCCAGGGTTACGCTGTGGCATGCTGTGGCTGGGGAGTGAGGGGCACATGGGGGTGGGAGTTGGAATGTGGTTTTTGTTCACTTGATGTCATGATGTGGAGTATTAAATGCTGTAAATGTGATGCTTCTGATAAAAGTGAGCTTTTGAAATCTCGAGATGTAACTGACAGTCTAGCGATCTTAGGAAGTTAGGTGTGTTCACAATGCTGGAAATTTGGAACTTTGGAAATCCTGAGATGTAACTGGCAGTCTGGCGATCTTAGCAAGTTAGGTGTGTTCACAATGCTGGAAATGGGGTGCTTTTGAGATCCCAAGATGTACCTGTGAGTCTGGTGATTCATGGGCCTTGAAATCCCCCCCCAACACACACACACGCAGCAGAGGGCAAAAATACTCCTTCAGAAGAGACTTCTGAAGCAGGGATTGGGGTCCCTCCAACATACATGCAGCAAGTCCCTTCTTTCTGAAGCAGCGTTCTTAACCTCTGCTGCGTGTGTGTGTGTGTGTCTTTGCTAAAACTGCTTGAAAGTGAGGTTTAAGGTTGTCTGCCTGCTTTTAAATATGCCTAACCTAACTGAAATTGCTTCATTAAGTAATGTAATGTCCGTCCAACATTAACCCTTGGAACTCCTTGCTGCTGGGTTATGCTGCCTACCATTGCCCTGGCTCCGACTACCGTTGCCCTGGCTCCGCTCGCCAGCCCACCAGCGGCTTCGCCGACGGCAGGTTGCCCAGCCTCAACACCCACCAGCCGCCCATGATTCACGCTGTCCCGTGGGCACAAATTAAATGGGGGCAGGGGCACAAATGAACTGGTTATGGGGTGGGGACAGCATGAACGGATTATGGGGGCACAACTGACCTGGTTATATGTCTGTTTTCATGGCATAATGTGCTTAATAAGCTAGCTGCATTTTGGGTGTCTTGTGTGTGTGATAGCAGCACCTTTGCACCGGTCGCACTGCATGCATGCACAAGGCACAGGCAGCACCAGCAGCAAGAAGCAACAGGACCTGGAGGCCAAACTGGCTAAGCTCACCCCCTCCCCCAGTAAGGCAGTGGACGCAGTCAGTCTCTCTGTGCCTGCCTCACTGCCCGCTTGGCTGCCCCTGCAGTGGAACCACTCCTGGGGAGTGGTGGTAGACGCTCGGCTGGGGAGGTTGGGGGGGAGCATTGGAAGGCTGTGCTTCTCCATGGTTGCTCGGAGTGGTGGAGAATGGGAATCCGTCCTGTCCAGAGGGAGTAAGTTCTATGTAAATTTATACCTTCGCATAATTAGGTGGGGCCTAATTCCTTCGCACATGGCCTCACAAACCCTGGGGCCGGCCCTGGATTGGGGGCTAAGATATGGGGAGGTGAAGATGGGGGTTTGATAGGAAGAAGAGATGCTGCTCCAAGGGAGGAGGGGGGAGAGAAGGAGTTTAGGAGATAAGGAGGTGAAAGGAAGAGAGGTACATGGAAGCAGACTAGATGTTTACTGTAGGTGGGCGAGATTGACAGATGGGTGCCAGTATGTTGCAGTGATGCGGTGAATGGTATAGCAGAATGTTGCAGGAACAGGAAGTACGTGACTCAGCCACAAAACCTTCAGTCCTCATTTGCATTGCCCAAGGGGCATCGTCCTAGCTCCAAATAACTTCAATTGACCTGGATAGGAGACAACGCACTGCAGAATGGAATCACTGTAGCCAAGCGAGTTCTCAGCAGACAGACAGGTTTCAGGTGTCAGCTAGCCCTCTGGATCCACAACCACCCACCAGGAGAGGGGGGGAATATATCTGTTAGATATATCTAACTAGATCACAGTTGTGTAGCTATTAAGATCAGTTTTTCACACACACACACACAGAGCGTATCCTTGAAACTTGATAATTCATAAATCATTTTAATTACTTGAGAAACCCAAATTGCCTTTGAAGAGTACAGTAAAGTTGGCAATTAAACTTCCAAATTGTCGGGGATTACTTTTGAACTTTTCCCACTGAAAACTAAGCCACTGCAATTTGGGAAGCACTTTTTGGAAGTATTAAATCTTTGTTTTTTTGTGTTGTCTTGCTAGCATTCAGGCAACCTTTATTTTGAAAGATACTGTTTATCAGATAAAGCTGGTGAAAATGCTGTTGGCATTGCTGCTATGTATCCATCCTACATATAAGTTATAAAGTAAATAGAAGTAACTATAAATCAGTGGGTGATTTCAGACATTACACGGTCCTGATTCACCACAGTGGATTCCCGGCAGGGGTGAACAGATTAACCACCCCCCATGGTCAAGAAAAGCCCCAAACAGACATGACAGGACCAGGACCACGGCAGGGAATCGGACCACCGGACCACGGCCCGGGGCAGCGCAACAGACATTACACCAATCCCGGGCCGGGCCGTGGTCAAAGCACCCGGAAGGCGCCGGGGCGGCTCGTCCCAGCTGCTGTTGTGTGGCCTTTAAATCTCCCTCCCCGGTCTGTGTTGTTGCTGGTTGCCTGGCCGCGACGCTGCGTGCTTTGTCCCTGGCTGGGAATCATCGTCTTTGGTTCTGGCTGGTGGTTGCCGTTCAGACATTACTTTTTTTTGTTTCCCGTTGGTAATCTCTTTGACCACGCTTTCAGAGATGGTCTGGGCCGGAGCTCCGGAAGCGTGGTTCATTTTGACCCCATGTGGGTATTGACTGTGGTGAACATCTGGCGGCCGCCGAACAGACATGCAGGGCGCTTTGGCCCCACTGTGGAATTGACCGTGGTTCACTGTGGTTGAGCGTGATCTCATAATGTCTGAAATCACCCATTGTTACCTGACATATGAATATATGATACAAGAGTTTGCAAAGGATTTTGTTAATCCATTGCTCAAATAGTAGGGGCTATTTTTTCAGGTTTCAATAAAATACAAATCAACACACACAAAAAGCCCTTTTGGGCTTCCATATTCAAAACACAAATGCTGAGGCTGTGTATTTGGGTTTCAAGTGTCCCCAAAGTTTCCTAAAAAAAGTGGTATCCAACATCTTGAACTGGACTCCAAAAGCTGAAGCACATATCTGGCCCTCTCTGTCTTTCAGCTATATTCTCCACCTTCCATCCATAGTTGTATATGTTTGTGTTTTGCTTTATGCTCGATATTTAAAATATTAGAACTGTTTTTATATTTTTATATTTTATAATGTTGTTAGCCACTCTGAGCTGCTTAGGTGGGGAGAGCGGGATATAAATTTTGTGAAAGAGAAGAAGATGAAAGAAAGAAGATGCCATAAGAACATAGTCAGTACCATACAAGCCAGCTATATTCTCCACTCTCCCCAAACCATTGCCCTCCTTTTTATATTGGTAGCTGACTTAGCAGCAGTTTTTACTGCATCTTCCTTTCTTTATAGGCCTGTTAAACTGACAGAACCCCACTGCATAATAATCTATATGTAGAGACCAATGTTCACTGAGTTTTCCACATTGTCAGACAAATAAATTCAGATGCTAGAAACACAAATACAAATTCTTGACCTATATCAAATAGTGTGTTTTTAAAAATTAAAAATAAAAATGGAAAGCTCTGTACAGAAATACTCTGTCAGGCTCTACACAAACAGTTGTGACTTTCACTAACTGAAAACAAATTTCTCCACCTCATCCTTTTTCCTAACAAACTCGAGTGAAAAATCTGATCATTCTTTTCAAACTTAAAAAGACCCTAATAAAGCAAAGGAGGCAAATGGAATGACACCGATTAATTACCAGCCCAGAGGGGCCTTGGGTTTTTCAGCTATAATTAGCTGAATATTAATGGTGTTTACTTAGGGTATTTTCAGACGTTACGAGATCACAGTCAACCATGCTCAATTCCACGTGGTGGCTGTGATCTCCTAACGTCTGTTGTGGGAAACGGATGTTTCCCCCCAGATGTTACCACGGCGTGGAATTACATTCACCACGCGAGCGGCCGAAGCGGAGGGACCAGCGGCCGCCACGTGTCGAATGCAATTCCACGCCGTGGTGAACCCCGGCGTCTCGTCTGGTCGGGCGCCACGGCCCGGGATCACCAAGCTACAGTGAGTTAAGCGAGGCTAATGGTGGTCAGCTCTGGACAGTGGCTGGTAGGAGTCAGCTGACTGCAGAGAGGAATAAAAAGCCCACGGCTCGCTGGTGCTTCCTGAATTGTCCTTACCAGAAAGATGGTTAAGAATGAGAGCTGTACCTCTGGGTTTGAGACATGACCTAGCTAGCAGGCTTGTTGCAAAGCCTTTTTGGACAAATGCTGTGTACTGGAAGAAACCGCTTTCCCACGAGCTGTCTCAGCGCCACAAGTGCGGCTCTCGTCTCATGAGAAACAAAGAAGTGTGGCTAAGTGCAGCTCTCACGCAGACAAGCTCGCACAATGGACAGGGTAGGAGTTCACTACTCTGTCGCACGAGCTTGTCTGTGTGAGAGCTGCGCTTCCTTGTTTCCCACGAGACGGGAGCTGCACTAGATTTGAATATCGCAAGCTCCCACAGCACCAAGACAGCTCGTGGGAAAGTGGCCTCCTATTTTAAACAGTGCAAAAGAGACTGCAAAGGGCAGAGTACATTGGAGGATCTGTAATCAGTTTCCTTGAGTTGGCTATATAGAGACTAAGGGCTATCAATGGTGTGGGATAACCTTAGTGAAAGTGATCTTGTTACTCTGTCCCATTAGGAAAAGCAAGTCAGTACTTAACACATTAAAAAATAAGTTGTTTTTCACAGTTTTGTTTTGAGTCTTAGGGCTTAAGAAATACCCAAGGAAAAAGACCTCCAGGAATGACACATCTGGCAGCCACAGTTCAGATAGGCAGGTAAATCTGGCATAATGGGGGTGGGGGAGGAATGGCCATTTTTACACGGACAGCCCCCCCCCCCAGTGTTTTGGCAGGTGGTCCCGTGTAAACACCATGGGCGGTGGGTGTTTGTGGTCAGGAAAAGGATCTGGGGGTGGTTGTGGACAATACAATGAAATCCACAGCGCAACAGCAGTCAAAAAAGCAAACAGAATGTTAGGAATTATTCAGAAGGGGATAGAGAAGAAAACTGAGGAGGTCATAATGCCTCTATACAAATTTATTTATTTATTTATTGTATTTCTACCCCGCCCCTCCTGAACACAGCTCGGGGCGGCGCAAATCAGTGGTGCGACCACATCTCAAATACTGTGAGCAGTTCTGGTTGCCCCATCTAAAAAAAAACATATCTGAACTAGAAAAGGTACAGAGAAGGGCAACAAAAATGATCCTCGGCCCTCTCCTCTTCTCTATTTACACCCTGTCCCTTGGCAAACTTATTGCCTTCCACGGATTCCAATATCATCTCTACGCTGATGACACCCAACTCTATCTTTCTATCCCCTCTCTCTCCTCTTCTGTCCACTCATGCCTCATCAACTGCCTCTCTGATATCTCTGCCTGGATGTCCCGACGTCAACTCAAGCTCAACATGGCCAAGACCGAACTCCTCATTTTTCCTCCCTCCTCTTCCTCTCCCTCTAACCTGCCCATCTGCATCGATGGAGTCACCATCCATCCTGTTCTCCAAGCCCGTAGCTTGGGCTTCATCTTGGACACGCACCTCTCTTTTAAACCTTACATTGACTCTGTTGCCAAATCCTGCCGATTCGCCCTCCATAACATTGCTCGGATCCGCCCCTTTCTCTCTACCTCCTCAGCCAAAACCCTTGTTCATGCCATGGTTATCTCTCGCCTCGATTATTGCAACCTCCTCCTTGCTGCCTCCCTTGCTCACACCTGTCCCCCCTGATCGCAATCCAAAACTCTGCTGCCAAGGTCATTCACTCTGCCCATCGCTTCGACCATGTGCAGCCTCTCCTCTTCTGCAGACTGCTGCAACCAACCTGATTGTAACCAAGCCAAGCACACGCATCTGAGACTTCGCACCCGCTTGAATGTTTGTTTGTCTTCTCCCCTGTCTCTCCCACTGTCCTCTGATTAATGCCGCTGATTAATTGCACTATTGTGTGTCCCTCCCACCCCACCCCTCCATTCTTTAGTGCAAGTGCTTGCTCCGGGCTCCAGCACAAATCCCATTGAAGTGAATGGGAGGGACTCATACAAGAGATAATAGCTAGTGTTGGTTATAAACAGCCAGAGAATCACACTGTAAGTCTGGACTTACTACATGATTTTGAACTCTTGCTTAGTCCATGTTAGTTCTGCCACAAAATGTTAAAAACCTTTTAGGGTTTCTTTTTACATGTAAAAATAACTTACTCCCTTCTCAGGGCCTCTTAATATTCTTTCTCTTAAAAAAAATTTAAAAAAAAAATCTAATGTAGCTACCATTATTCCTAAAAATATACAGCATCTTTCTGTTTTGTTTTTGGTAAATCTAAGATGCAAGTGTCCTTGTGAGAAGGATGAGGGGAGTCCAAAATATGAATTTCTTAACGTTACAAAATTGAAGCATGTTTATTTGGATTGAAATTTGGGACAATTCTCTCCTGAAGCTCAACATTTTCTTAAAAATCAAGCCTTTTTAAGGATCCCTCAGGTTGGGTGCCCAAAAATTGAGATGAACCAAAATCTTTATTCATACTTGAGAATCTTGATATGCTGCCTTCTGAATACTACTGTCCATAAAATTAAATATTCTTTTTCCTCATGAGTGGGAAGGGCAGTGTCTACAATGCAACTCAAGGCAGTATCATGTGACCTATTTTGTGCCATGTAAAAGTTTGAGAGAGCCTGGAATAGCCACTTCTAAACAAAGATTGGGAGGGTGCAGTATATTGTATTCTCTGAGCGTGTACATACACACAAAAGATTTTCTAAAAAATGTTTTCTTCTTAATTGTTGGTAAAATTGACTGCAAATTTCTCCTTGTTCTGCCCACTTCTCTCCACCTAAAATGGAAGGTACAAACCAGCTCTAAGGGTGAAAGAGTAGCTCACTCTTCAAGCCCAATTTCCTAATTAATGTTAAATTAGGATGAGGGTTTTTGTTATGACATACCCACAACATTGCAAGAGGCCAAATCCTTGCCCAATAAGGCATGCCCCCCACCCCCATGCACACATGCACATGTACACTCTCACACCTGCTCATGCACACGCTCTAACCCCATCCAGTAGCTCCAGTGGCAGTAGCAGGTCACCCGATGCTCTGGCAGCAACCAGTCCATGGGTGCTTGCAGAAGTGAAGGCACCCACCACCACCACAGACTTACCCTGGCAGTGATGGGTGCCATCACTCCGGTCAGGATCTGGCTCGGCCACTGAACTAACATGACAGGAGCCAGGGAGGGAGCAGAGAGACGCACAGATGTGCATCCTCCTGGACCCAAAATACGTGCTGCAGCCCACTCCCACCAGCTGACAGGCAGCAATGATGGTCGTCATGGCGCCTGGAACCACAGGGACTTCAGACTGTGCCCAAGTAAAGACGTGAAAGCCTGCTTTACTCCGGGTCCAGCAGCCAGATCCCAAATGTGGTGGAGGCTAGCGTGGAATTTCCCTGAGTCACAGCCCAGACTAGCCCCCACCATGATCAGGATCCAGCCCAGGGAAACAACTGGTAGGTACCTTTCAATGTGACGGTGGACACCAGTTTAAACAACAGTACTAAAGTAGGTGAAACCATTCCCCTGTCACATTTGAAAAATCCCCATGTGTGCTAGGCCTCATTGCTGTTGCAACAGGAAGTGCATACAAACAATTGTCCTGGTTCTCTGGCAGTTACTGGCTCCAAAAGTAGGGCATTGCCAGACTTAAACAGCACCGTAGGTTTTTCCCACAAAAGCGGAGCAGTCCCACCTAAGGCAGGACTGTTGAAAGGTATGTGATATTGGCACCTGCCCACTTGTGACTGCACTAAAACCACCAAACTCATTTAACTTATAGACCACCAAACAGCCATCAGATAAGGGTAACTTTCATGCAGTAGTAACCTTGAGGTGCAAGGAATACAAACAAGCAAACCAGAAATGAAGAATTCCTGTTTCTCATTACTGCCAAGCCTGTTGAGCCATCTAATCCTTCTCCAAAGCGTTGACCCTCTAAGCCAGAAGCTTTGCCCGTAGCCAAAAGGGGGATTGCTTCTACCACAATCCCCCTACCCTAGCCTCTGCTAAGAAGTATTTCATGAGCTATCTAAAATGAAGAGGTTTGACACAAAAAGTCCATGGACATTCCAACTACCACTTCAGGTTTAATTTTCCCTGGGGCAAATGAAATTACTAGGCCCCATGCCAACCAGGACGAGGAGCAGAGGAAGAATCCCAAAGGAATGAAGGCTGGGCATGGTGGAGCAGTGAGGCACAGGCAGCATTGGAGTAGGGAGAGGAAAGCAGCTGCCACCCCCCACCCCCTCCAGTGCCTCACCTTTCCTCCTGCCCCCACACCATGCCTCCCTTACTCCAGCTTGGGGGTTGCTGGGGTAAGGGAGGCATGGTGTGGGGGCAGGAGGAAAGGTGAGGCACTGGGGGGTGGGGTGGCAGCTGCTGACAGACAGCACCGGCTCCTGGCTCACTGAAGAACTCACAGTCCGCTCTGGCAGAGATAAAGCAGGATGTTTTGATGTCCCAGTAGGGCTACAGCAAGACATACAGCAATGGCAGGAGAGACTTTGCCGTGTGTACTTGGGACTCCCTCTTGCCCCCACTCCCTGTTTTATTGACTCTCACACTTTAAAATAGAAGAAAAAGGGAGTGGGGTTGAGAAATAAAAGTAGAGAAAAAAGAGGAAAGACAAAGGAAAGGAAAAGAATGCAAAAAAACACAGAGACAGAAATAAAGACTAAGGCCGCTTTTAGACGAGCGGCACGTGATTGCGCATCGCCATTGCGCATATTTTGAAACGTCCGCATGATCTAATTAGACGAGACAGAGCTATTCAATTTGCGGACTTTAAAAATGCGCCACCGCCGTAATATGCGCATAATAACCCACTTCCGTCGCATCTAATTAGCTCATGTGGACGTTTCAAAATATGCTCAATGGCGATGCGCAATCGTGCGCCGCTCGTCTAAAAGCGACCTTTGATAAAAAGAGAAAAGACAGGGAAATAAAGGAGAAAAAGGAAATTGCTAAATTCTACAAAGTGTATACATTTGTATGTACAGATTTAAGTTTTCATGCCCTGTGCACCTAATAAATAGATCTGTATCTTTTTTATTTTCAAATGTTGACAGGTATGAGTCTGCAGAAATTTAAGCGTGTCTGCTTACAAGCTGCGCGGGGTGGGCTTTAGTGCATAACCAATCAAATGCAGCTTTACTGGCTGCCTGTAACTGGACCCAGTGAGGCAATTAAAGTCCCAATTTGCTGCATATGCAGCTGTAGAAACAGGGCAGGCAAGCAGGCTGCAATGAGGCACCAGCACAGCACATTTTGATTATCTTCAAATCTATCTTTCCCAATGCCTGCTAGTTGTTCCCCATATACTTACTGTCTGCCCTCCTGTGCAGACTGCTGCAATCAACCTGATTGTAACCAAGCCAAGCACATGTACCTGAGACTTCGCATCCACCTGAATGTTTGTTTGTCTTCTCCCCTGTCTCTCCCACTGTCCCCTCTCCCTGTCTCCCCCTCCTTGTCTTTTAGATTGTAAGCCACCGGCAGGAACCGCGTCTATTTCTATGTTCTGTACAGCGCCAGGCATATGGCTGCTGCTATATAAATATTTATAATAATAATAATAATAAATACTGAAACAGTCTAATATTTTTAGTGTCATGGCAACATACCTGTAGCAATATTCTAATGTGGTACACATGTAATATTTGTGCCCTCATCACTTCCCAACTCACCAGGTCTTTTCCATAATCTATGGGTGCAAGCCAACAGGACTTCGGATAAGCTCATAGCTTCTTCCAGCAAGTCTTCTGTATTGTTTGATGTGCATTATTTTAGGTAGCAAAATGCCTTGCAAATCTATTAAACACTGGGTAAAAACAGACATGACCTTGGACCGTTTTGGCCTGGAACCCACACGCCAGATGTTGACCCGGGATTGCCCCAGACCATGTTGGTGACTAGCCTAGGCTGTGACCTTGGAAAATCTCTGCAGTCACAGCCCAAGCTAAAGCCAACCCAACCAGGCCACCGTGGGCCAAAACCAGCCAGTGTGTTTGTTGTGGCCCAGCAATCCCGGCCTGGAAGCCGCCATGGCTGTGCCTCATTGGCCACCCTGGCTGCCCATCGTGGCAGGGGGCAGGGCACTGGGAGCATTGCATGGGCGAGGTCAGCTACCCGTATGTTCTACCTAGGCCATGCAGCCAGTAAGAATGGCTCCCCAGTCACAGTCACATCAGGTGATTACCTGCCCTGACCTAGTCCATGTCGCTCATGATTTGCCACCCTGGGGGAACTCAAGAATCAGTCTCACCAGCCACACATTTGTTTTTACCCATTGTGTTCTGTTTCTGTCAATATCTCTGCTTATTGTTTTCTTTTTTATGTCTCCTTTTAAAATATTGACCTTCTGGTATGTTCCTAAGAAAGAATAAAATCTGGGACTTTGCCTTCATGAAATGGCCTTCATTGCTGAGTTTAGCATCAAGGGCTCTAGTATAGTCAGGGAACTCTGTTCACTGCATTACCCATTGGGGAAAACACAGTGAACATGGGTTCATGAGTATAGCCTATGTGCATTTTTTTTGCTGGGAGAGATTGCTAAATTAGTGTCTAAACTGATCCAGTTTCCAACACAGGAGAGTTAAGGCAAGATCATTTGGAGAACATGCATGGACAAGATTAATTTGTCTTTTGCTCTTTCCCCTCATTGCCCATAAGAGGATTAATCAGAAGTGTACATCTGTATCATGGGAATCATGAGCTTGAAAAGTCACTCACAAGCAGTTTTTAACGTTTCTTTTAAAACACACACTAAAACACATACACGAGGGGGAAAAAACAAGAATGGACAGGAACCACATTCCCCAGCTTAGCCAGTATGAACACGTTGGAGTCAGACTTAAAGTGAGCGGCAACATTTTGGCAAGAGGTTTTGATAAAGTTTGTATTCTCTCAATGCGTTGGTTAAGAAAGCCTCTCCATGCCAGATGATACACTTCAGTTCTTATTGATTTCTTTTGAAATCAACTTTTTAACAAAATCCTTGTCTCATCATCCCCCTCCTTTCTCTCATTTCCAATCAGCTCCTCCAGATTGTCTACTTGATCTTCAGCAGCCTCTTGTACCTTGGGTGATAGACCATTAGGAGATTCTAAGGTCTTGACAGTCTAACTAAAATTGCCAGACAGTCTGGTAATGACAGGCTATAAAAGTTTTGAAGCAGGTATCTAGTGAAGCTTTGTAAAACTTAAGTCGTTCGTTTAGGTTGACGCTTCCAAAACGTTGATCCATTCCTAGTAACCAGGAACAGAACAGAGAAACCTAAAGGACAGGGCATGCCAAAGTGATTGCTATCAGCGTTCTCTTTTATCAGTTCCAACAGACAAACACTAAAATTACATGTTTGGACAGAGTTGTTCATACCTTCAAAGAATTGAAGGAGCTTTTTTCCTTTTTCCACCTCCCTCCAACTTCACTACATGACTGTAGAAATTACTGCAATCATTGTTTGGCAACAACAATCCCATAATTTCTTTTCTCCTCTGGAAACAAGTTTGTTCAAGTTCATAAGTGTATACAAAGAAAAAAGAATAGAAAGTAAGAAAGCAAGCCCTCCAGTCAGATAAATAACTCATTTTTTGAAGATGCTTCCCTGCTGTTTCTGTTATATAACAAACTGAACCAAGATCCAGCTATTTCATATTTGTACAGACTGCAGAGCCATACAAATGAAAACATTGCTCTGCTATGTTCACTGTTTAGTCACCGATATTTGAAGAGGCGGTATGCAAACAGAAATATGCCGTAACGAGTGTTTTTGCAATACAGTGTGTTGTTAGACTCACACCAGATGTGCAAATAATAATGGATAAATTCTGCCCTCAGTTGGCATAAGGTTGCACAGAGAGACACTAGAGCAGGATTTAGCTCTAAAAATGTTTGTCATTGGCTTCAATCCAGCCAAAATGTCAACACCGTTAGCTCAGCCCTCTCAGAGAATCCTTCTATCACTGTGTTTAAACAAAGGAAGCTAAATTTCTTTCGACACATCCCTGCACAACTAATCTATCTATAGTTTTATCATGGTAAAGGAATTCAGTCCAATTTTATCTAAGGTAGGACCATCTTCCCATACGGTTATTCAATCTTGGAGTGACTGGGAGAAATAAATTGATCAGATGTTAAAACAAAGAAATATTGTGTAATGGTTAAAAATGGAACCAGGAGCTTGGCCGGCTGGGCTCTACTTCTACTTCCAATGGTCCATGTAGTCCAGCATTCTGTCTCGAACAATGACTGGCTTGGGTTGCTTCAGAGACTTGCCCAAAAGTTCATAATGGAGGGATCCATTTCCTGCTGTTCACTCTCAGATCTCAGCAATCGAAAATCTCATCCCTGACCAACCTCACTAATAGCTATTTATGGGCCTGACCTCTAAGAATCCTTATCCTTGAGGGGATTAACATAGGGTATTTTCAGACGTTACGAGATCACAGTGAACCACAGTGAATACCCACCTGTGGTCAATGGGTAATTTCAGACGTTACGATATCACAGTGAACCACGCTTAATTCCGCGTGGTGGCTGTGATCGCGTAACGTCTGTTGGGGGAAACGGATGTTTCCCCCCAGATGTTACCACGGCTGGGGATTGCATTCGACACGTGAGCAGCCGAAGCGGGGGGACCGGAGGTCGCCGCGTGTCGAATGCAATCCCATGCCGGGGTAAACCCCGGCGTCTCGTCTGGTTGGGCGCCATGGCCCGGGATCACCGGCGGGACCCCGGGCCGTGGCGAATCCAGCCCGACGCGGTGGCCTCATTGACCCCGCCACCCATCCGTCTCCCCGGAGGGCGGGAGCGTGGAGGGGCGGGGCCGTGCGGCCGCACGTTGCGCCACGTGGCCCTACCCCCTCCCAGATTCCCCGCCGGGATCCCCCCGGCACGTCTGTTGCGGCGTTACGGGGTGACCCCGGCGGGGAATGAATAGGGTGATTTCGGTACGGGGCCAATGGGCCCCGTAACGTCTGAAATCACCCAATGTGTCTCGAACGTCTGTTTGGCAGCTGCCAGATGTTCGCCACGGTCAATACTTGCATGAGGTCAATTTGAACCACGCTTCCCGGGCTATCCAGGGGAATGTCCCGGGAAGCATGGTCAAAGAGATCCCCAGTGGGGACCAACAAAAAGTAACGTCTGGCCGGGCGCCACGGCCTGGGATCACCGGCGGGATCCCGGGTCGTGGCGAATTCGGCCAGA
>QEPC01003194.1:6541592-6606383 GCA_003113815.1 Sphenodon punctatus
AGCAAAAAGGTAGGTTTGAGTAGCTTTTCAACACGCATTGCTTTAGTGCGATATTGACTCCATTTAATCGAATTTAAGTGTTCAGACAGGCATGAAACATTCGGGTTTTTTTAAAAATCGCACAAATCAGAACGTCTGAATCCCCCCTTAGTTTCCCATGATTCTGAAACAGCATTTGACTATTGCTAGGTTGTGATTCTTGATTCCATGTCTTGCAACTGGCAAAGACATCTCTGTGAGAATGACCTCTGTCTTGCAGCCTGCACATAACAGACACTGCTAGACTACTTCTCCAAGCAATTATAGACAGGTTTGTAATTATTAACTTTAACAGAAATTCTCAATTTCTGACCATGACGTTTGTGACAAAATTGTAGCTCTACTCATCATCACTATATCTTGAACACCTTACAAAAATAAGAGAAAATATATCTTAACATCCCTGTGTTAAGAAGTAGAAAAATATTTTACAGATTGAAAACTGTGGCACTGAGAGAGTTTAAAGGGAAAATATCAAAGTGCCTAAGGGGCTTAAGAGTATAAGTCTCATGGAAACTCAGTTGGACTTGTTTTTCCAAATCTCCTAAATGCTTTTGAAAATCTTTTAAGTGATTTGGCTCACATAACACTGAAAGTCTGTGGCAAAGTAGCAA
This sequence comes from Sphenodon punctatus, assembly GCA_003113815.1. Classification (NCBI taxonomy): domain Eukaryota; kingdom Metazoa; phylum Chordata; class Lepidosauria; order Sphenodontia; family Sphenodontidae; genus Sphenodon; species Sphenodon punctatus. Next base: position 6,542,246 of record QEPC01003194.1, read on the forward strand.
CTGAATGCAGGTCTTTTGAGTCCCCGGCCGCCATATTAATCGTAAGACCATCCTTCTTTACAAAGCAGTTCTATAATTCTTAAAGACCCAAAGACTTCTAGATGTTAAGTTCATAGAACTACGTTAAGCATATCCATATGTCTTTGTAGGATTAGGACAAAACATTTGTAGAACAGAGGAAGGAAGGAATCAGATAAAAAATAAGCCAAACCAACTTGACATTTTTGGATGTTTTAAAAAATAGCAGCTAACAATTTCTTCTTATTTTGTTTTTCATTTTAACTCACATGTATTTATAGTTTGTGGCCAGGAACAGAAGTTCACAAAAACACCATAAATAGTCCAGACTTTCTTATATGTTAAGCCCAATTTTTGCAGGCTTAGAAGGGTCAGATGCGCTCCAGATAAGCATCCAAATGTCTGGTTGTTAACCTGTTGAATTTTGAAAGCTAAAAGGGTCCCTTAAAAAAAGAAAGAAGAAATAAAAGCACCAAAACAGGAGCAATTCCTGATCACATTCCATGTGTGGAAACAATCAAAGATTGTTTCCACACATTCTCCATACTCATAGGAAGGGTATGAAGAACAATACACGTGAACTCTCATTTTAAAATGTGATGGCCCATGGCATACACACATGGGTCCGCAGGCCCCGCCCTCCATGTTGCTGAGCGTGGCCTGCCCACCACCCTTAGGCCACCACACACACACCTGAAACAGCCCCAACCATGGACCAGGGTCACATGTGACGGCCGCTCTACCCCATCCAAAGTTGGTTTCCCCAGGCCGCAGCAGCGTTTAGCCCAGGCTGTGACTTGGCAATGGGCCCGATTACAGTCTGGGCTAAAAACTGCCACGGCCCATCCGGACCGGGGTAACATCTGGTGGGCGGGATTAGACATGAAAACATCGTGGGTGGCCACATGGGTCAAAGCATGGCCACCCGTGGTACCATCACATCTGAAAATACCCATAGAAGGGGCATCCTCTACTCTAGCCACAGGAGCCCCAGGTTCCTCCCAGCTCAGACTGCTTCAGGCAGAGCAGTTCTGGACCGTTAGTAGTTACCCCAGACGGGATGAAACTGGAGATTCTGCAGGCAAATGGGGAGGAATTGCTGCTTGTTTGGAATCAGTGCTGATCCCCAGCATGCAACAGTTCCATCTCAGTCTACCCACAGCAGTCCTGACTGACCAAGACTTGCCTAAAAGGGAGAGAAGGTTCAGTTCAGCTTGGTTAGTAGAACTGGGTGTGAAACCAATAGTCTTTGGTATCACATCAATTCATGTGATTAAAAATTAAATTTCTGATTGTTTTAATTTTATTGAGCCAAATGTCATATATTTTGCCAGTCAGCACAGTTTATTATGATAAAAGTAGCAAAATGTTGTTGTCTGGGTAAAATGGCAAATTCTTGAATATTTGTTTTAACTTGAAACTTGCCACTAGCACTGGAAAAAATGTAGTGCAGCCAAATGGACAAATTGAGATTTGTTTTGCTTTGCACTGGTCTTTGGCTAGGGGTGAAATTTTTTTCACAGTTCTCGTTGTGAATCTGCTGTATGGGAAGAGTTTACCGTATGCTGCAAACAGCAAGTTCAAATCAAGGTTAAACCAGTTCTCTCAGTCCAGCCAAAGCCACACTGTGCTAGGAACTTGAGCCTCGTGCAGTTCTGGAAGCCAACTGCCCTATTCCACAACAGGATGAATAAATTAAAAGGTCTACGTTTTCACTTTGTCCTTCCATTTTAATTCATTTCTTTTTTTAATACAAAATGTTGCAAGGAACAACAACAAAAAATGCGTTGGGGGCTGTTCATGAAGGATGTCATACTCTTCCCCCCCCCCCCATTTTTAAACCCACTCTTGGCGTAGTTTGTCACTCTACAACAGACCCCCTCTCAAAAGTATGTCACACAAATCATGCCCCTCTCCTGCCCCAACACACATTTTTAATTCCAGTAATGTAGAATTTATTTATTTATATTTTCATTTATTCCCCGCCCCTCTCGCCATAGGTGACTCGGGGCGGCTCACAATTTAACAAAAACACACACAATATAAAATATATAAATGCAGCATAAAAATAAAACAATATCAAACTATACAGGAACTCTAATAGTATAAAAACTCTAGAACTCTATTTATTATATGTAAGGAATATATTTTTAGTTTTCAAAACAGAAAAATATAATTGAGAAAAGAGGAAACAAGAAACCCTCTGACACTTTCCAAAACTACTTGCCATCTTTTCATTTTCCACAGCCATAAGTCCCTTTTACAGCCCTCAGGCTTTAGGGACACCTGTACCTAGAGAATCGGGAAATCAAGCTAGGCAGCCTTTTGAGTGCTTGCCTCTTTACTCTGGATTCCTTACTACAGCTTTTTTTACAAAGGCACACCCACCCACCGATCCAAGCGTGGGAGGGCACACGCTCCTGTGGCCCATGCACCACCCACAGAGCTTATGGGGAAATCCTGGGATGCTCCATGCAGGGGCCTGAGTGGGTGGCACAGGGGCCACACCCATCCCAGCCTGTCTGAAGTCCCCACCCCACCCGAGCCGTGCCCATTTTAAAAAAAAAGCCTTTGTGTAGTCTTGGAGGAAAACGGGTGAGTGTGAGAGAGAGAGCTGTACAGTATTTGAAGAGAGTAGGGTGAGTCTTCAAACAAAAGACAGCCAACAATATGCACAGGAAGTAATCAGAGAGGAGAAATAGAGCAGACTAGGCAAAGATGAAGGTAAATGGGAGGAGGTATAGAGAGAAAGCAAGACAGGAAAGCACTAAATGTACCTGTATCTCCCTAAATACCCATATATTAAATGATTGCGCTAGAGAAGCAAACATAGGGTTGCGATGTCACATTGCAACTAATACCCCCCTGTCACACATTGGGTGCATCCACATGAGCTGGGATGGGCCCAATCCCCTGCGCGCCCTGTGGCAGGCAAGCGCAGTCGACTTTGGGCTGGTGGGGAGAGCTGGCCACATGGTCCGCTTCCCTTCAACCATCACCAGCTCCTCCATGCCCCAGAGCAGGCCAAGGAGCCAGCCACGTGGAGCTGGATGCTCTGACTCTGCTGTGCTGCAGGATTGGGCCCACTGCCACTAGGCAGCTGTTGGGGGAGCAGAGTAGCATGTGCGCTCCTCCCCCTGCCGAACAGCTGATCATGGGGAGGGGAGCATGGGAGGAGTATGAGCATGCCCCTCTCTCCACCCAGACAAACAGCTGATTGAGGGAGATTGGGGTGGGGAGAGGGGTGCACATGTGCTCCTCTGGGCCCGTCCTCCCCCTGATCTGTTGTTAGGTGAGTGGATCAGGGGGAGGGCGTGGTCTGGAAAGAGTGGGCACCCCTTTCCCAGGCCCTCCTCCCCTGCAATCAGCTGTCAGGCAGCAGGGAAAAGGGCACTTGCTCTTCCCAGGCTCAAGTAGGATAAGGCTGCCCAAATTAGAATAACGTCTTGTGTGGTTGCACCCATTGTCACATCTTGGCCAACTCTCTCTTTCCCCTCATGCATGACATAACCCTATAGAAAGCCTCTTTTCCCATAGAATGATCTTTCTGGGCACAGATTGCTAAGGTGCTGAGCAATCTATTGTCGAGTTCCACTGAACTCAACATAGCTTCTCATCTACAGGGCCAGCCCTACACAGGGGCAACCAGGGCCTGTGCCCTTAGCCCCATGTGCTTTCAGATGCCCTGCACCTCTCAAGAACAAACTGCCACTTCTGAGGCTCATGGAGGCACCGCTTCCTGGGCCTCCTCAGCTGCCACTCCCAAAGCCGCTGGGACAGGTGCTTTCTGCAGGGTATTGCCCCCTGCTCCCCCACCCACCCAGGCCCAGATAGTAGTTCTAAGGCTGGCCCTGCTCACATGCTATCAGACAAGTACATGCTTGATTGCTTTGCACAATCTGGGATAGATTACTCAGCACCTTGCAGGATAATGTCCTTTTATGTTACCTTCCATTCTGTTCCATTCCAGTTTTGTAGGACTCTGGATTTTAAAAGAAAATTAAAAAGTCAAATGCCAGGTCCCAGGAGGGAGGCTCCATAGAAGTCATACGTCTTTTTGTCAGCATTTCATTCTCAGACTATTTCCTCTATACCAAGGGTGCCCAACTTAAATCACTGGGTTGACCGCAACACCAGGCCATGCATCCACTCTACCCCCTAACAAAGTCCACGTCTCTTCCCCTCAGCAGGGAGTCCCCAGAAGGATTCCAGAATTTTTTCTGGCACTTCAAATTTGATCAACTGCTCAGTCCCATTACTGAAGAAGTTAATTACAATTTTAATTTGTTCCCCGGTATCCATCCATAAATTAAATTAAATGCTCACTCACCCTTCACACACGCACATATGCTTACACACTGTCTTTCTCGGTCTCCCTTTCTGCTGTATGTCTCTGGGTGTTAACAAATGAGATGGTAGCCCACACCAGGTGGGTGTCCACCTGCTCATTTATTAGGTGTTTGCCCCCACCAGCCATGTAGCCACCAGACACACAGTCCCCGTCCCCCCCCCGCCCACACACACACACCCCGGCGGTGTCATGGAGCATGTCCTCTGGGTGGAATCAAGCAAGACAGTAGTCCACATTAGCCTTCACGAGGTGTGTTCCCGCATGCCTGTCTATTAGGCATCCACCGCATGGCCTCCACATGGTAACCACAGAGCTGCCACTCACGGCGGAGTTCAGGGACATCGTGGACCCACCAATGGGTGCCCACATGTCCGCGTCTCGTCAATTAGGTTTACCTGCAGCCTTGCCGGCACCCAGGTCCACCAGCACATAGAGTTCTGCCTAGCATGTCCAGCCAGCTGAGAGGTGGGGAGGAGGACTGCATGGGGGGAGGGAGATCTCTAGTGTACTTCTCAGTTGAGAGGCGGCCGCAGGGATGGAGATCGCTAGTACCACTGGTGGAAGCTGCCGCAAGCACATGAAATATGGCAGTATAGGTATCCACCAGGGACCCATGTCGTTACTCGTTTTCATTTTTTATTTTTTTTATTTAAATCTTAAGTTTTCATTTCCATAAATAATGAAATTTTGTTTTCATTATTGCTTTCATTTTCGATTTCCACTGGTTTCAATGGAAAACACATATTTGGCTGTAACGTTTGTGTTTTGCATTATATGTGGATGAAACCTGGATAGATTGTACCTCCAACATAAGGCATTATGTGTACCAAATATCAGAAAAATTGGATAAAGGAATCCAATTGTATAAGCAGTTGGATTATGTTATTTTGCAAAAACCTGCATATACATTCCTGGCTGTAGCTTCTTTGTCTCCCATCTAATGTGGATGAAACGTAGCAGGAGTATAACCCTTCCCAGGTTTACTATCTCCCAGGTTTACTATCTATGCCAATTTACAGAAGAATTGAATAAAGGGTCCTGGTGGTATAAGCAATTAACTTATAAATGTATTTCTGGTTGTAACATCTTTGTAGTCCAACCAGTGTACATGACATTTGGCAGGGCTATTTCTCACACCTTCAGGACCGTATCTGCCAAATATCGGAAAGGTGTGATAAAGGGTCCCAATTTTATAAGACTACACAGCATATGCAGAGAATGAGCCTATGCCAGGGATTCTCTCATGTGTCACTGGGCATTTTTTCACACACACACACACACCTTAAAGTTCTGGATTTTTCAATCTTCTGCATTTACAAGTCCACAACTAAGTTCCGGATGCATTTTTCACACACACATTGCCCTGAGTCAGCCTAAAGTAGCCGCAGCTGTAGACGTGAGGGGCTCCCATGGAAACCAAGTGACCACAGCTGCCTGGAGCAAAGCAGTTTACCAGGAGAACCTTTTACACACAAAAGTTCTGGAAGAAGTTCTATGCAGAAGTTCAAAGAGTCAGATGTTTAAGATCTGGGTGAGCGATTTAGACACACAGAAAGTTCAGGATGTAACAGCAAACATGCAGGAGAAATGTGTGTGTAAAAACACCCATTGTGGTATAAGATCTGTTTGTGATGCTAATTGGCCAGCAGAAATGTCAACCAAATATCCTCATTCTGTGTTGTGACCACCCCAGCTTTTCTTCCCCACTTGTTATTGGGAACTCGGAAGCATCTGTTTAGGAAAGGGCCAATAGAAATTCTCTTATCCTCTGTCACAGTGCTGCAGGATGTGATTGTGATGATAATTGGCCACGCTGGCTGTGTAAACCATGTCTCCTGATTGCTGGGATGCTATCCCCAAAGTCCCAGTTATGTCTCTTCTATGCCCGCCTCAGGGCCGCCCCCTATGCCCACCTCGTAGCCACGACCAATTGGTCCTGTAAAGCTGGAATCATGCAGTAATTGGCCAGTGAATGTGTCTGTCAGTATTTTGGGTTGCTCCCCATCCACCCTCCTACATCCCCCTACCTCTGCCATGCCAGGTGCCTGCCTCTGACTGGCACTGCATGTGCTGATATTTATCTGAATAATGGTCTTCAAGGGGACAACTTCAGTAGCTTATAAAATTGGGGCCCTTTATCAAATTGTCCCGTAGTTTGGCAGAGATGACAGGGAAGGTGTGGGATACATTCCTTCCAAATGTCTTGTAAACAGGATGGAATATAAAAATGTTACAGCCAGAAATGCATTATCAAGTTAATGGCTTATAACATCAGGACCCTTTATCCAATCTTTCTGACGTTTGGCAGGATTGGTAATCTTGGGAAGGGTCATAATCTTCCCATCTTGCAAATTGGATGAAAGACAAAGAGGTTGTAGCCAGAAATGTCACAAAGTTCAATTGCTTATAAAATCTGTTCCCTTTATACAATCTATCTGATATTTGGTACACATAGTGCCCTCCATTGGGGGTACAATCTCCCCAATTTTAATCAGAATTGAATAGGAACAAATAGGTTATAGCCAGAAACGTGTTTTTCAGTGTTTTCCCATTATTTTACACAACAAAAACCCGTTTTTGTTATTATTTTTGTTTTCATTATTACAATAACAAAAATGAACATTTTCATTATTATAATAACAAAAATGAATTGCACACCCCTAACGGACAGTGAGCTGCCCCTTTATTAGACTGGATGTGCTAAACATGTGACTGGGGGCTGCACAGACTGAACACAGACTCCAGCGGGCTATCATCTCTTTTGATAACACCCTCTGTCTCTTTCGCACTCACTCGGTCTCTCGCACCACCCCACCTCATGCTGCTTTCCTGGGGCTCCACACACACCCTCCATGTTTCTCTCTCCAGTCTTGCTCCATCTGGCCCCCCAAAAAAACCCTTTCCCACACTTCAAACTAGCTCCACCCATCAGAATTAATCAGAGTTGCTTCCAGGGAGCCAAAGGTGCTCTTCCTCCCAGGAAATGTGGGCCAGAAAGCTGGTAAGTGGATTAAATGCCCATGGACTGCAAATATGACCTCTCTTACCACATGCAGCTCATGGACCTTATGTTGGGTACCCCAGCACTATACACTTTAGGGCAGTTTGCGTCTGAATAGGAGTTTGAAATTTGACATATGTTTGTTACATAGGGCAAAAATAAGGCTTCATGAATCATGATCAGCTCTGAATATGTCCTGTTCGTTTAGCTTTTCAAACATAATCTTTTCCTCTTTCAAATCAACATTTATGGGCAGCATTCTAGCCCCTCTATGCAAATATTACAGCTTCCAATGAAATCAGTGGGAGTTTTGCATATACGAAGGACCTGAAGGATTAGGTAGTTAGTGCACTTTCCCAAACAGCGTAAGCTTTCCCTTTTTTGTTTTACTGTATTTTGGATCTTTTACCTTTTTGTTTTTACTGTCTTTACTGTCTGTCTTGTCCTTAGGGATTTTCCTCTTTTAACAAGGTAAATATTCAATTTGCTGTCATTCCAATAATACCACTGAGAAGTGCTAAACGGTCCAGAAGATTAAGGGTAGCCATTTCCTACATAGCAGTGTGCTTGTTTCCTAGCTTAGACTTACAAGACTTTACTATCATCCAGTTGACTTTGTTTTTCAGTTGATGTCCTGGTCACTGAGATTGCGCCTGACTTTCTTAGGATTACAGTGGCAAGGCTCCAGGCAGAATTTGGCTATCAGTCTCTTCACTAAATGCTTCATTCAGAAACCCTCCTGGGCTTTGCAATATGGTTCAAATGAATTATTAGTTGGCTTAGAGTGCTGGCTGTAAAATGTTTGAGCCTGTATTTTAGTATAAAAACAGCCATGGGAACTGTTGCATGGAAAATATTATTAACAATCTTTCTATGATAAAAATTTACTATTTGTTTTGTTTTAAAAGAAGTAACTTTTTGTGTGAGGAATCAAAAGCATTAATCAAAAGCTGCATTGCAGGATGGGGCGGTATAAAAATCTATTAAATAAATAAATAAATAAATATCTTACTCAATTGCATAATTTCCAGGAGTCGAGAATTAGCTAGTCTAGAATCCCGCTCTTTGACACGTGATATCGACAAAGCACCAATCGAAATCCTTGGAGCTATGCCAGCTGAGGCTGTGACTTGTAAAGTGCATAATTTGTAAAAGAAAAGGCACCGATGCTCAAGCCCACCCTACAAGTCCCACACTTCAACTTCTGGGGTACTCAGAGGGTCTGGAGAAATTGCCTGCAGTGCTGAGGTCCTGCCAGCCACTGCCCTCACCCATGGCTAGATTAAGTTTGATGGGGCCTCACACACGCTGCTGGGCACCCTAGAGCTGCAAAAGGAATCACCCAACTAGAACTGACTGCTGCCAAACCTACACTTCACAGAAGAGGTGCCAGGGCTAGGCCCTGGCACAAATTAAGCCCTGGGCTTGTAATGTATGAAGTTCAGAGTTCACCAGCATTTCTGTATTTTGCTTTTAAATCCCCACACTTTAGAACAAAAGTTGGGGGCCTCAGGCCCAGGGCCCAAATGCGCAGCCCACAGCAAGTTTTGATTTGGCTGCTTTCCAGTTCCTGGATATATTGCCCCTTTTCCTACCTGCAAGCACTGAAAGACTGAGCTTAGAGGAACGGAGCAGAGATGAGAGCTAACCTTCAAAAATGGGGAGAGGGAGTCCACAGAGCCTGGAGACTTTGAGTCAAAACCCAGTGTCTCTGGATGAAACCCGGAGATGTGGCAATCCTATTCCTAACATAGGAGTGACTGGCCATCACTAATGTTAAAGGCATGCTTTCACTTTTCTTGGGGTGCTGCTTCCCAGTGCTCTGGCATTGTGCAGAGCTGACATACCCAGCACGGCTAATCAGGACTCACCACCTTCGCTCCTGAGAACTGGGGGACAGCACTCTGGCTCCCCATCACCCCCTGCACAGGACAGTACCACCTACTACAGGCTGACTCTAGGGAGGGAGGAAACCCTTTGCTTGGGCTCTGACTCTTCTCCCACTGCCCCTCAGAGGAGCAGTCCAGACTGCTCTTGGCTCTGCCAGTCCCCAAAAGAGCTGCCATGCTATGCTTGCACCAGCACAGCACAAGGTACTTATGACTGCTTTAAGGTCAAGGAGAACCAAGTCAGTGCTTGTGTCACCCCACACACGGCAGTGGAGTGGCTACCATGCTGACCTGTACAGGGTACTGCCCCATTTAACACAGAAAAGTGCTCTACAGTTAGACCTGTAGCTGCCGTATTCAGTGTGACACCCCCAGCTGTTTATCCATCAGTACATACACTGACACACACACACACACACCTCAGTTACAAGGGCCGCTTTTAGACGAGCGGCGCGCGATTGCGCATCACCATCACGCATACTTTGAAACGCCCACCTTTATTAATTACACGAGACGGAAGCGGGGTATTATGCGCATATTATGGCGTGGCCCATTTTTTAAAGTCCATGGTTTAAATACCTCGATTGCTGGTCATTTTTACCCCCATTCCATGCATTGCGCTCCCCATTTCTGCTTGAAGAATCACTCTTGTTTCTCTTCCAAGCACATTATTCACAGCGCTAGTTATAGTTACAGTTCTGTGTGGAGTGAAACAATCCCCTCCTCTGGGATTTCTGCTGGAGAGAGCCAGCTAGACCCAATGACAGAAACAGGAAATTCTCCAGCTTTGTAAATGATTTTTAAACTGAGAGCACTAATGACAGGCATTTCTTCACAGGCCAGCTCCCTCAATTAGAGATTCCCAAATGGGCAGACTCTTGCATGGTTAAACTCCTGCACAAGGCATCAAGAGAGGGCTAAGAAATGGTCATTTGGGTTTTTGGTTTTGTTGAAAGTAAAAAGAAAGGTAGTGTGGGTGGGGGGGAGATTTTTATTTTTAAAAGTAAAAAAACACCCTTGCTTTTTAATGTTTTCACTTGCCCCGACTCATTTCCGTGGCATTAACCAACAGTGTGATACTTAAAATGAACAATGAATTTAATTTTGTCCTCTGATATTTGGGGATTTATTGTATTTATTCAGCCCTCTCTCTCTCTCTCTCTCTCTCTCTCTCTCACCAAGTTTGAGCAAAGTTGCAAAACATTACAGTACAATTTGCTTATCATGTCCCAGTTCTAATAATAACTGTTTCTTGATGCTGAGCTAATAAAAATCTAAATGCTTTCCATATTCTCTCTAGGGAGAAGGGACCAAGTACAGGAGAGCTGTCATTATTGGAAATTAAAATATATGGATCTGTAACAGTAATTTATTGATACAAATTCAAGATGTTTATTTTACTAGCAATTGATACAAGCTCAGATGATAGTATTGCAGGACATGAGGAAGGAAGATATGTTTTATTTAAGCTTGATGAAAGGGGACAAGAATTTTCTTTCCTAATACAAATATACATTAAAATGTAATAAGTAAAATAATAAGTGCAAGTAGCATCTGTAAACAAAGTACTGGTATGGTCTCCAGAAACCATGGTCCTGGTACTGGTATGGTCTCTTTCAAACCCTGTGATAGGGGATGGGAGGTAGGGCCCTCCAGGTAACAGGATGTACTGGAGCCCCAAATCTCTCTCAGCGGGACTGATTGTGTTAGCAAAATAAACTTCCCAATATGAAATTTTATTTTTCTCTTTAATTCTTGATCACAGCTCTCTTCTTCAACCCCTGCCTCACCTCTTCGCTTCTGCTATATAGTTTAATATTTTCTCTTTCTAACATTTCAGTCCCCCACCCCCCTTCCAACAGTGTATGGCTCTTTTATTGTTTGTTTAGAAGATTATGGTTATTTACTTTGGGATCTAGGCTGGTTCTGCCCAGAGCCAGAGGCATTCAACACTGAAGTTTCCACAAATACTGAGGGATATTTCAAGGGCGTTGATGGACATGTCAGATGTTTGGAGAAATCCATGATGTGATTATTTCTGTGTTGATTAATTGTAGTCATGACACAGCCCTTCGATGCTGTGGCTGTTTGCAGCAGGAATTCTTGTGAGAAATACTTGAATTTAGCCTTCATTCGCCAACTATGGAGGCAAATAAAAATGAACAACATAGTAAAGTTTTTTTAAGTTTGGTTTTTCTAAGACCTTGAGTAGCAAGAAGCATGTGTTTGTTAACATATACTAAAAAAGAAGAAAAGATGCACGGTCACATTGTACCCTTCTTGTCTTCAGGCTATATGTGCATGCGTTCGGTCATATATGCGTGTCTGCGTATCCTAAGACAGAATTCCCCCCTGATTCTTTAGCTGGTGACAAGTATACTTGCCAAGTACATTCTTTATAGTGGCTATAAAACAGTGGTCCCCATGTGGTTTGTTCCCAAAATGCCGCTAATCCAAATCAAGAATCACACTAAAATGGCAAGTATTGGTTGTATTGGGTAATTTATAGTCCAGTTAACATCCACTTTGTTTTCTCTTCATTTACACAGAAGTGGTTTCAGTATTACATTCAGTCTATTTGGGTATGTCATGTATTTTGACAAATAAGCACAAATGTGTCATTTTAAAAAAAGCAGATGTATAGTTGTACCTGAGCTGAAAATAAAGTTGGAAACTGCCTATAAAGAGAGAAATAGTAGTCTTGTGGCTCAGGCATTGAAACATACTCAAGATCAATTCCTCTCTCTGCCACAGTCTCCTTCTGCAAACTTTGGCGAGTCACTTTGTGCCCCAAGTCATGGGAATAGTAGCACTTCCTTTCATTCACTGTTTGTCCATCCTATCCCTTTCAAGTTGTAAGCTGTTCAAGACAGGGACTGTCTCAATTATGATGTCTGTGTACAGTGTATATCACAATGGAGCTTCAATCACATTTGAGGTGTCTAGACGTTACTGTAATTGAAATAATAAATAATACTTCAAGTGGGAATTCTGATAGGCAGTCCTGAAGTACTGCAGATTCTTGACTCTGAGATAGAATGAACCCAAAGCTGGATATTTTTATTACAGACCCAAAGCTAGCAGTCTTGCAAGGAAACTCAGCTTGGAGTTATGTAAACTGGCTTTCTAACTATACTCCAAACTTTGTTTTTATTTACACGTCTGGGTTTTCCCCCCACTTCCTATAGTTCAGTCTGTGACTGGCACTGCTTTAAAACTGTTCCATTGTAGTGCTTACTACCTACTCGGCCTCAAGCACAGTTTAGAAATCCAAAAAGGTTTCTTTAATTAAAAGAAACCCAGCAGCACACTGTCTACTTGATATGAAAAATAGTCCAAATTACAGTGCTATTCATAGTCTGCTGCAATGGTGGGTTGTTTGGGGGGGGGGGGGTGATATTTTTTTTGTTTTGTTTTTAAAGGACCATTGCCAAGAATCCGTTCTCTCAGGAAATGATAAATGGTGGTTTTGAGACTTGAGTGGCCTGCTCTGTGTGTCTTCATAACTGCTGACTCAATCATGTATACTCCTGATGTCTGTCACATTCTGAAAATAGGGGATTTACGGTCCTAATTCACAAGCCCATTATTGTTCTACAGTTCAGTCTCGAGTGTTTGTTTAAATACACTGCAAACAAATTTTTTAAAATTACACTTCAAATAACCTTGCACTTATTAATTTTGCAAACTGTGCAGTTTTGTCCATACTTTCAGCAGCCAAACTTGTATGCCAGTATATTTGTTTTACACACCATATGCTAAAATGGGAAATGAAATCTGAAATTTTGAGTAGGTCAGGTCTCAAAATCTGCTTATACCCATCTGCTTATAAATTATACATCTTTCACTGAATTATTTAGAGATTAATGGGTTTAGAGGGAATTTGCCCTACATCCTGTCACTTTACGGGGCCTTGCCTTGAAGGTGCTGATTAGATTTCTGGCCCCACTGCAAAAAATATTTTTGATTTGTCAAAATAGAGATTCTGAAAACACTTTTTCCATTCCCAGTGAAGGCTGTATCAGTGGGAGGGAGGGTTCTAAGCAGTTTTCAATCACTTGTCAGTCGTTTTGTTTTCCTAGCAGCATGATCCTCCAGCAGAGCAACACACACACTAGCAGTTAGCGTACCATTGAATGAATAAGACTTGTGTACACACTGATTTAGCAAGCATAATCATTATCTGCCAGAGAATTGCTTTGTAAATCTACTCTTGCTGTTCCAATGAAGAAACTGCCCTACTTCCCATCTTAAGTGCCATGTTGTATGGTGGTGTTCATGAAGACTGGCTGCTGCATTTGGCAAGGATCCCTTTTTATACTGCCAGCATCCCTTTAGCAGTGGTTCCCAAACTTTTTGCCAGTGCAGCCCCAAGATGCACACAACCTCACTTAGGAGTCCCAACCCACAGTCTGGGAATTTCTGACCCTTGGATTATTTCTAGAGGACAGTATGATGGTGGTCTTACTACATTCAAAAACAAACAAACCTTAAATCAGGATTATTGTAGAGTTTTAAATGTCCATAGCCTGATGTAACCTTTCAGCCCTACAAATGAATTACCTACCAGCTCATTGGCTTGTCAATGAACATCAGTAATTCACTGGCAATGAGCAGTGGTGAGAGCATGCTGGCATTGGCTTAAGACAAAGAATTTGAATCGTACCTTTGGACATCATAATTTTCAAGCAGCTAATCCATAGAAAGCACAATGTGGTAATTTACCATGGACCCATTTATGATGCCTGCACTCTTCTGCCAAGCAGCAATGTATCTGGCACTGGAAAGGTTCCATGGATTATCTGGAGAGCCTTCACCTGGATCACTGGGGATTTACCACATTGTTGGAAGTATTCAAACATTATAAATAAATCCATCCAACACGGTGCTTCCCAGTGGCTTTTCCACTGGAAAATTTGGCATCTGAAAGTACCTCAAAAGAGTGTTAACAACTAATGATAAATAAAACCATTTCAACTGCAAACATACACTCAGATGCTATGTTGACATTTCATATTTCAAAGTTGGGGCATCACTCTTCTGGGAATTTATGGCTTGAAAAGCCCAAGAATAGATAGGGTTCTTGGGAAATAAATAGCAGAGCAGACATCCACATATAGGCCATTTTTACACAGATGTTCCCACCCCCTGCTGGGTGTGCGGGAGGGTGTTCGATGTTGGGGGGGGGCATCCGTGTAAATGCCATGGCGGTGGGTGGGGGGATGGGTGTTTGTCCGTGCAAACAGCCCAGGCGGTGGGTGGTGGTGCGTGCGTGCTCCCGACGCACACCCACATCCACCCATCTGCACCCACCATCCACCCACAGAGCCATCCGGCAAATCGGAGAAGGCTCCATGAGTGGAAATGGGTGGAGGTGGCTGTGCACACCCGTGGAAACAGGCGCACACCTGCCTCCACCCCCCACAGCAGCACACCCATCCCCTCACCATGGGCGGATATACAGGGGGGGGCTCAGGGGGCTGTAGCCCCCCCCATTTCGTTTTGGCTTTCATTTTCATTGGTTTTGATAGAAAACACATTTTTAGCTGTAACTTTATTGTTTATCACTATATTTGGCTGAAACCTGGGCTGCATATATCTCCAATGGAAGGCATTAAGTGTACCAAATTTCACAAGCATAGAGTAAAGGAATCCAATTGTAGAAGCAATTGAATTATTTTATTTTGCAAAATTCTTCATATACATTCATATACATTCTTAGCTGTAACTTCTTTGTCTCATATCTAATGTAGATGACACTTGGCAGGTTTACACCCCTTCCCATATTTACTATCTTTGCCAACTTTCAGAAGTATTGGATAAAGGGTCCTGGTGGTATAAGCAATTAACATATAAATGTATATCTGACTAACATCTTTGTAGTCCAACCAGTGTACATGAAATTTGGCAGGGCTGTATATAACACTTTCATTATCATTTCATTATCATCTCTGCCACATATCAGAAAGCTGTGATAAAGGGTCCCAATTTTATATGCCTGCACAGCATATGCAGAGAAGGAGCCTATGCCAGGGATTCTCTTACGTCACTGTGGTATAAGATCGGTTGGTGATGCCAATTGGCCAGCAGAAAGGTCAACCAAATATCCTCATTCTGTGCTGTGACCATCCCAACATCTCTCCCCCACTTGTTACTGGAAAGTCAGAAGCATCTGTTTAGGAAAGAGTCAATAGAGATTCTCTTATGTCCTCTGTCACAGTGCTGCAGGATGTGATTGTGATGATAATTGACCAGCCTGGATGTGTAAACTATGTCCCCTGATTGCTGGGATGCTATCCCCAAAGTCCCAGTTATGTCCTTTATGCCCTTATGCCCACCTCAGGGCCGCCCCCTATGCCTGCCTCGAAGCCACTACCAATTGGTCCTGTAAAGCTGGAAGCATGCAGTAATTGGCCAGTGAATGTGTCTGTCAGTCTTTTGGTTTGCTCCACATCCTCCCTCCTACAATCTCTCTCCCCCTGCCATGCAGGGTGCCTGCCTCTGACTGGCACTGCATGTGCTGCTATTTATCTGAATAATGGTCTTCACAGGGACAACATCAATTGCTTATAAAATTGGGTCCCTTTATCAAATTGTTCTGTAGTTTGGCAGAGATGACAGTGAAGGTATGTGATACATTCCTGCCAAATACCTTTTAAACAGGATGGAATATACAAATGATACAGCTGGAAATGTATTTTCAAGTTAATGTCTTATACCATCAGGACCGTTTATCCAATCTTTCTGAAAATTAGGAGGAGTGTTAGACTTATGGAGGGACATAATATTCACAGGTGTAATGCAAATTGGATGCAAGATAAAGAAGTTGTAGCCATGAATGTGTATGGAGCTTTTCTGAAAATCACAATGTTCAACTGCTTCTAAAATTGGTTTCCTTTACCTAATCATTTCACATATTGATATACATAGTGCTCTCCATTGGGGGTACACCCTCCCCATGTTTAATTAGAATTGAATAAGAAACAAAAAAGTTACATCCAGAAATATGTTTTTCAGGTTTTTCCCTTTATTTCAAAAACAAAATGTCATTTTCATTTCTATTTTTGTTATTATTTGTCATTTTTGATATTGCAAAAATGATAATGAAAAGAACAATGTTCATTATTGTTATTGTAATAATGAAAATGACATGCACACCCCTACAAGGGGGCATAATTTGCCCATCTCTCTTTTATTGTTCTCTTTGGGTATGGAGTGCAGTGGGGATTTGCTTCTTACCTGATTGGCTTGTAAGGGGGCATTTCCCCCCCTCTCTTTTATTGCCCTCTTTTGCACAGTGAGGATTTGTCCCTCACCTACTTTGGGCTTAAGGGGGCATTTGACCCTCTCTGATTTATTTCCCTCTTTGGCATGGGGTACAATGGGGATTTGCTCCTAGACTTTGGGTGTTTTCAGACGTGCCAGGGCGCCCATTGACCCCAGCACGGAATCGCGTATTGATTCCTCTCCGGAATCAGAACAGCCCGTCAGCAGACGTGCCGGCTAATTCCGGAGGGGGATCGGGGGAGGGCGTGGGGTTGCATTGTGCAACATGCGGCCGCACAGTCACACACACCCATGCTCCCGAGGCTGCCCGCCCTCTTGGAGATGGGCGAGCACAGCGGCCAATGTGGCCGCAGCACCCGCCCGCCCCCCGGGGTATTAGCCACGGCCCAGAATCAGCAGCAGGCATGGCCACCGAGTCCGGACTGTGGTCCGGGAACAGACGTGATGTTTTTATTTATTTATTTTTATTTATTGGATTTTTACCCCGTCCCTCCTAAAACAGCTTGGGGCGGCTCGGTGAATCCCGCCGTGGTTGACCGTGGTAACGTCATGTCTGTTGGGCCAAAAAGTGATTCCCGACGGATGGTCACCCCTAGCGGGAATTGCTTTGACCACGCTTTCGGAGCTCCGGCCGCCCGGACCTCCAAAAGCGTGGTCAAAGCGATTCCCGCCAGGGGTGAACATCTGGCGGGAATCACTTTTCGGCCTAACAGACGTTATGCCACCACGGTCCCCACAGGGGGATTCACCGTGGTGGCGTAACGTCTGAAAATACCCTTTGTATTTTCCTGTAGTGAGACTAGGGGAAGGGGTTATTTAACCATCTGTGTTTGATGCCCACTGTCAGGTGGCATCTGGAGCCCAGCTATCATATCCACTGCTTCCTGAGTCCACCTCCCCTGTTGGAGCTGTGACTTGGGGGGTTTCCCATGGTGTTGGGGTGGGGGATAAACTGGCGTGACACTGTTGCTTGCTTGGTAGACGGTGGGGCTAGAGGTGGGGCTGGAGGCGGGGCCTGCTCACCTGGGCGGAGCTATAGTAACTTTAGACTTTAACCCCCCCATCCACATCACTTCTGGATCCGCCCCTGCTCACCCACTGCTGCCCATGTAGAAAGGGCCATAGTGAGTACTTGTAGCAATGATGAATGTCATGTATGGCCTAGGGGAACAGGTATTGTGTGCCAGCAACAGACACTGAACAGACACAAAACTAACAATGACCTGGCAAGCAAAGGAAGGTTCAGGCATTGGCTAGTGTGACCTAAGAGAGAGGAGGACTGGATACTGTTGTGCGAGAGAGGAATTAAAGTGTGGCACTCCGGAGATGCTGATACAGGCTAGGATGCTGTAAAGCATGTAAACAACTTTGAGTGTGTGAACAGTTTTGTAGTCACACACTAAATGAAATGTCAATGGAACTACCGCAGGTACTGGGACAAGAAGGCTACAGAGCTATTGCCCCCCACATTTGCTTTCCCTTTGCTTTGACCAATTCAGTCACAGCTTGGTCAAAGCAAAGGGAAAAACATAGAAGAGCAATTCTGATTGGAGGCACTGGAATGGAGGTTATGGGTGTTTTTAGACATGACAGCACTGAGTGCCATCACACTTTGATCCTGCATCGAGTGAGATCCTCACTCCAGGCAGGATTCACCTGGGCCACCAAACAAGATAACAGCAGCCCGGACCAGGGAAAGGGTGGGGTGCTGCCAGGAGCAGCCGGCCCCCCTCCCTGACGGGCAGCCACGGTGGCCTATAAGACTGCCGTGGCTGCCCAGAACTGCCATGGACCCGGACCGGGGTAAGTACAAGTGGACCAACAGACGTTATGGGCCGCTTTACCCCAGTCTGGCATCCGTTGCACAGGCCATGGCAGCACTTAGCCTGGTCTGTTCCTCAGGGATGGTCCCGACGGACAGCCTGGCTAAACGCTGCCATGGCCTGTGCAAACCCAGGTTCTGGCCTGGGTCAACATCTGGCAGCTGGTTTTAGACGTGACGGCACCATGGATTTCCACGCTTGGAAAAACAATGGAAATCTGTGGTACCATCACATCTGAAAACACCCCGAGTGGCACTGGAGGTAGGTGAAAGGGGTGGACATGTTCGCACAGTGATTGTCTCCAAAATGCGAAAACAACAACTGAATCAAACAATGTACTATTTATTTATTAATGTATTTTGTATTTTTGTTTTATTTATTGTAAGCCACCTCAAGCTACTGTGAACAGAAGAGGTGGGGTATAAATATTTGATAAATAAAAAATAAATAAAAAAACAAACCTGGAAGTAAAACTGTACTCTTGGCAATGCGGTAAGCATTAAACGAATGGTACACGGTAAGTGGAAAGTTGGTAAATCAGGACAGTACCTTGCAGTATTACAAAAATGGAGAAATCACATCGATATCGGGAAATGTTTGGAAAATAGATTCCAGTTCACGATACATCAAAAAATGTAGCTGCTCATTTCACCCCTATACCTATACAGTTCTTCTGGTGCTACTGGGGACAGTGGTGGCTGGTGGACTTTTAGGTTGGTGGGGCGAGAGCAGGAGCGAGGCCTGCATTAAAATTTCCCAGTTGCATGATCAATGGAATAGAACACACAATGAATGAAAAAACTCATTGTGTATGCAGAATGAAAAACTACACAATGATGGTGGCATGCAATAGTGCACAAAATACAAAGCTCTACATGAAAAAATCAAAAAGGGAAAACCAGCATTTGCTCCTGTAGATCAGGTGTATGGGGGGGGGTGGATTGACAGCTCAAGGCTTCAAGTCTGTCTTAAATAACGGGACATTATAAGTATGCATGATTTGTTTCACTTTTAAAAACTGCTATTTTAAAAAGAAGAATCCACTCAGGAGAGAAACCCTGAATATGCCAGGGATGTGAGGAAAGCTTCAGGAGAAGTTGGGCCTCTCAATATACATCAGAGAATCTAGACATGGGATAACCCTTACATGTGCCCTGACTGGGAAATGCCATAGTGTGAGCTCAGCCCTCAGGACACACCAGAGAATTAATTCACCCTACCAGGGAAAGGCCCTATAAATGCCTAACTGTGGAGAAAGCTTTAGTGTGAACTTCAGTCTTGGTATACATGAAAGAGCCCAAACAGTTCCTTCACTCCTGACCCCACCTCAACTACAGTTGCATTTAGGAGAGAGCTCTGTATGCTTTTGTGCATGTGCCAGCAAATGGCCTCCCTTTCCCACTAGGGTGCCAGCCAACTGAGAGGTGGCCAGGGGAAGAGAGGGAGAGCGCGTGGAGGCAGGTGGGCCAGCTGCTCTGCTGAGGGGAGGGCAAAGGCAGGAGGAGCAGGCCCTCTCCCCTTGTCTTTCATTCACACAAGTGGCACAGCTGGGAGGTGGCTCAGGCCAGTGGGCTGGGCTGGCTGCAAGGAGTTCAGGGGATGGGAGAGCGAGGTGGGGGGCACAAGATACAGGGCGCCATCCCCCACCTCTGCCCACCAGCCACTCCTGACTGGGGATCACTTGTGGGATTTGCTGGATTAGAAGTTATGATATCCTGTAGTCAGAAGGACTTATTTGTGATTCAAACTAACAGTGTATTGAATTTCAGATTTTAATGGTGACGTGGTGTTACTCCTTTAATCTTTTGCCCTTTGTTTACATTCCCAAGACATAATTTTAACTTGCATTGCAATGTCATACTCAATTCCTTAGTTATTCAAACACTGAGAGAGCTTCATATCCTTTCATATTTCTTGAGTTGTTTGAGGGTTGGAGTTTTTCCTGGCTGTTTCTGAAGAACTGCAGTAGTTATATAATACTGTCTGTCCCCCATGGTGGCTGATTAAAAACCTTTGCCATGAGCACTGACCCCAAGTTAGCAAAGTGCATGATTAGTACAGGTGTTCACTGTACAAACAAAAGCACTCGCAGGCTGTTGGGCTCTTGGCAAAGGTCAAGTTCAAGTCATTTTCTACACATGGAAAGCTTCTTTGTCCAGTCCTGATAGAGAAGCCTGTTCCAATAATGAAATTAGCCATAGAATTGTAAATAGACTGCCGTTGCAAGATGCAAGGAGAGAAACCTTGTTTTGACCTCATGTATTGTGTAATCACCAGGAGTTATAGGTTCAGCTTTGATTGGCAGATCGTCTATTGTTGCTGGTAATTTAGTCTGCACATGATCCCAAAACATTCCAAGGAAGTAGGCAAGTGATATTAGCAAGCTCTAAAACAAGCTGAAAATCAAGGCCTTTGTGGTAAAAGAAACCTGCATGAAGACCAGGGGAGGGATTGTGGAGCCCGAGTGATGACACAGCTGAGAGGTCATATCAGGTTCAAGACTCCGTGTTTTTTCATATTCTTACCTCATGCATCTATCTTAATATCTTGAGGGCTCGATGGGAGTTGAGGGCAACTCAACACCTCGAGACTCCAGAATTAGACCCTAAATGAGCAGAAGTCAAAGATTGACCTGTATGAAAACTTTCAGGGTAAAACTTATACTTTGACTTTTTACAAGGCCTTGTATGGTCTAAACCCTTGCATAATCTCACCAACAGAAGTTGGTCTGATTTTAAAAAAAATCAACTGAACTGCTTCGTCTCCACCTCTTATATTTGGGACCAACACAGCAACCGCACTCTTTATAGACTACTCTGAAAAGGACATTCAGAGGCTGTGTCACCTTTTTGTATGGGCTGAAAGACTCATTATAGCTTAAACAACACTACCACCACCAATTGCTTTCTGGTTTAGGCATTAGGTAACTGACATACTTGTCCAATTGTGCAGAAGCAAAACCAAAATTAAAGAGGAAGTAGTAGTTTATGTGGCTGTGTATTGAGAAACTGTAGTGAATTCTTAGGCTGTAGACAATGGACGCAACTGCTGTGCGCGGTAACCACGTAGATATCTTGAGCTTTCAGCTCCACAGACATACTCCTTAACCTGAAGAGGTTCTTTCATACCTGATTGTGGCCTCAGGCCCAATGTCCTGTGGGCAAGTCAGTAGAGTGCAACATAAAGATGGACCTCTGTCCATAAACAAATCCAGACTATTACATAAAGGCTTTGTTGCCCAGTTGATAGAGCAGTGATTTGGTCTCTCTTTCATACTCTGCTGCTGGCTTGCAGGGTGACATGGGGGAAAGTCATCCCTCCACTCTACGCCTCAATTTCTCCATCTGTAGAATAGCAATACTTACCTTCTTCAAGATCTATAGATGAAAAATGCTATTTAAACGCCAGGTTTTATTATTATTCCTGTATCTGTACAGTATCTCTTTGGGAAAAGGCAGTCATGGCATCTGGGTACCGGAAATAGAAAGCATAGAAAGTACAGCAATAGTTATTGCAATATAACAGAAACCTCCTTATCCTACCCAGACACCTTGAAGGACATGCTTTTTGTAGGGCTGAAATGAGATTTCTCAGAAATGAGAAATCTTTTTAGAATCCTACTTCTCAGTTTGACTCAGACAGATCGAGAACCACTTGATGCCTGACCATGTTTCAATGAATTGTTGGGCAAAATTATAAAAAATAATAATAATTTTTAAAAATTCATTGTGCATGCCTAAATGGCTGCCAGGATGTTTTGTGCATGTGCAATGAATTATTATTATTAATAGTAGTAGTAGTAATAGTAGTATTGCCTGAGAATTCATGCCAGATTCAGGAAATGGATCCCAGTTCTCGAAATTGCAAGATTTCTCACAAGCAGCAAAAATGCTGTTCACTTCAGCCCTAGCTTTTTGTTCTGGTTAAAGAGCAGTATGGTTAAGAGGATGTTCTATTGTAATAGTATTCCAGTGTGCTTGAGAGTTGTGGTAGACATAAAACAGATTCAGAATAAGGAAAGATTCAGATTACAGAGGTCCAAAAGTCTACTGTAATAATCCTACTCGATATGAGAAGGGACTGTAGGTTTGGACATTTGGTGTGTGTGCTTGGTTGAGAAGCTAAAGATACTTACCTTCTTCAAGATCTACAGATCTCCCTCTGGGATTATGACCCATCACCCCCAACACACAGTTTGATTCTCCAGCAGGATAGCATACACACTATCAATTAGAATGGGAGATAACCCCATTCACTTCAGTAGCAAAGGCACCCATGCTAGCGTGACATTCCACCAAAGATCACACCTGCAATCAGAATCCTCCCCAAACACAACATAACAAAAGAACTTCTAAAATATGCAGGAATGCTACCGTGTAATCTACTTTATCTCAGATGGACACTTTCCTCAGTCCGAGTATGGTTGCCTCTGAACTAAAATTATACTAGCCAAATCACATCAAAACATTTGTGAAAATCGATAGCTCAGTTAACTCAACCAAATCCTAGCATTTTAGCCTGCGAATGGCCTGATGGAAGTGCCAAATTTTGGCTGAGAAGTTAAAGAAAAGCTCTCTGATCCCATGGCATGTTTGTAAATGTTGTGGTATAAATGTTGGTGTCCTGATGAGATCCGTTAATTTCATTCCTCCTACTTCACCTGAATTCCTATTGAAAGTTTGGCTGGACATCATATTCTTCATTTCCTATCCATAACTGTTGTGCAGTGTCACTATAAACTATGAAGCAGCTGTAGAATTAAACCATATCCCAATGACTTCAATAAGATCAATCGGTGCTCTGTACTTCTGAAAAATCTAGCCACTGTTTTCAAATCTACAGCCTTCCAGAGGACTTACGTCCATCAATAACATTCAGCAGTAAAGGTTAGGAGCTGGAGGGGGAGGGGAGAAGACTTTTGGTCATCAATATATTTTTTCTTAGAAAATCTTTGTGCAGGTTCCTAGTGTGGGGCCAGGGGAGTGTCTTTGAGCTTCCGCTTGGTTTCCTTTAATTGCCTTTAAAGTTTCTGCTAAATCTTTCTGTTCCCTATGTGTGTTACTTGTGAGTCTTTGCCCCTTCGCCGCCTAAATGGCGGCGATGGGTGAATTGTCGGGCCCCCTCCCCCTTTTTACCTTTATCTGCCGCTTGGCGGGAGACTCACGATGCACAGGCCTGTTAGAAGGCTCTGCTGCGGAATGGGAACGAGGCTGCCAGACAGCCGTCCTGAAAGCGCATGTGCTGGTTGCGCTGCGCGGGGAATCGTTGGAGTCACACCCCTTTTAGGCGGGGCGAGTCTCCTGTGAGCCGCAGACAGCGGCAGTACACTGCGTGGAGGTGACAAGTCAGCCCCACCCACCTCCCCTCTAGCACTGTTGTCCTTGACGGTTGCCTTTAGGAAGCCGAGGGGGAATTTTGGCGAACAGCCATTTTTTATGGATCGCTTGTTTCGCCTCCTTAGCAGTGCAGAGTAGGCTAAAAAGGTTAATTGAATGTTCCAAGTACCAATTCATAATCTGGCTTAAGAGAATTTAATTTGTTCATTGAATTTGGCTCTATCTGTTGAATTAAATAGGGCAATTTGTTTACATATGGCAAGACTTATGGGCAATTAGTCAAGATATATGCATCGATTTGATAATGCTGAGAATACAATATTGTCGCACTCTGCAGGGGTCCAGTATGCTATTATAGATTAAATAGGAATAAGTTAAGATATTGAGTCATCTCCTTAAGAGATGGGGAGTGTGACCTCGGGTGTAATGCGGGGCACAGCATGCACTGGGGTCACGACCCTGGGAGCGGTGTCTTAGCAGGGTGAGTAGGGACATGCACCGTCTTCACACCTTGCAGGCACGAGACTCCTTACTCATGCCCACAGTTGAGCTTGTCCCTCCTTTCAGCCATTTGCAGTTGCGCTGTCAAAGGAGGGAACCGTTTGCCATGGGTACTGACACTGGAAGGCACATCCAGGCCAGTACAAGAGTTAATAAGCTTAGATATTAGTTAGCATACTGGACCCAAATTGCTTGGTGCAATTGCCCCCACTGGCCGTTGTTCATTCGTTATGATTGGTTGTTTTTAATAAAGAGTGCGGCCAAGTGTTAACCCAACTTCGGTGTCTGAGTCTTAATTGGGGGTGCTTCGACAAAGGACAATAGTGAAAAGAAGACAGCATCCTTCCCCAACGAACTCAAAATGGAACACTGTTTAATTTGTATGTGTCCAGGAATGGGTACGTGTGCAATTTTCCTCATTGGCGGGCAGTGTTCTAAGTTTCAGATGGCCCATAAATGACTCCATCATCATTGTAATAATATTATTCATCAAAATATCTGTAGCCTAATTATTAATGCAGAGCTTGCGCTACAAAATTTTTCTTTGAAAGAATCTTTCTAAAGATATTTTTCTTTTGAAAACGAAGTCAGAACCACATCAAATGCAGATTCATGTTGCTGGTGGTTTAATTATCAGTGGCCCTCAGGGAATCTCAAACTAGCTGCTACTCTAGCTGCTTCCTCTCTCCATCTCTCTTGCTGCAGAAGTCATCTTATGGTTATTAATTTTGTAAGCTGATTTAGGGTATAAAGAAGCTTTTGTCCTCCTCCCCCCTTTTAAAAACTATCAAATTGCAAATAATGAGTTGATTAGAAAAGTTAAAAATGAACTGGCAAGAGTTCCCTTTGAAAAAATCAACTGATGTCAGCCTAAAAGTGTGATAAAAAATAAATGCAGCCCAGTGATCTTTATCAGTAATCTAGTGAATATAATATAACGAATCCCCTTGGGACCAGAGAAAAAGGTTGTTATATCGAGTATTCACTATTGTAGATTTGGGCAATACACAAGTAATAGAAATGGTTCTTGAAGTTAGGATTGTTACCAACAGGCGTTCATTATAAACAGAGGTTGCTATAGGGAGGTTGGACTGTATACTGCACTCTCCATGCAAGGATCTCAAAGCACTATACACAAGAGTTTACTGAATCCAGCCTCACAAGGGGATGTTTTCGAAGTCAGCAATTAGCAATGAAAGTCAGTGGAAATTAGCCACTTATCCGTATCCTTGGACACTGGAGGACGCGTCGCTCTCTCTCTGAAGACACAGGGACAGCACTGCATGTCAGGAAGTTGCAGTGGTGCGGCATCTTTCCCCCAAAGCCTATGCCAGCAAAGTCTATCCTGTTTCCTTTTCTGTCTCCATTCCCATACACACCTGGCTTCCTCTTCTTTTGGTGCCCGCTGCTGAGGCTTCTGCCCTTGCCTTCAAGAAGTGCTTCCATCCCAGTGAAACACATGGTGTACCACTCAGAATGCCATCCCTTCAGCTGTCATAGCAGCAGAGTAAGAAAACCACTGAATGATTTTGAGTGCCAAGCTGAGGCTCCTTTTAATTTTCAGAGAGTGTCTGCTAAGCATTTACAAGCCTCTTTGAAATGTTAAGATAGGCCATTTATTATATGTATGAGTGAATAGTCTCTTGATAAGATTATTTTCCAAATAAAACAGAAGTGGGAGATTGTTTTGATTTAGTAGAAGTTCACAAAATACCAACAAAAACTCTTGAGACTGATTCATGGATAGCTGAACCAGTTCAGTATTTATCTGCCGTGAAATTCAACTCAGACGACAAAGTATTAAATGTGACAGAAAAGCCCAGTGGTTGCATATTAAAGGTGATCTAAGTTAACTGAGATGTGCCAATTTATTTAAAAATCCATCCCTACATTCACATCTAGCACCTTGTATCCATTTTCCAGTACGTAACCATGAACAGTACCTTTGCTAGAAAAAAGTTACCTTAATGCAATGGAGCTGTAGCATAGATGCCTGTTCTAATTAGAAAATCAAGTGTACTTAGCAACTGTGCTTACTCTGCTTTAAAAAGGAATGTGCTCATCTCGGCCGGGCCAAGTGTGGAATATAACGTAAGCAGCAGGGTGCCTTAAACCAACGTGACACATGGCATGTGTGCTTGAAAAAACAGGAACGCTCTTTAAGCTGCTTTGAATTAAGAAAAGTGTGCAAGGAAGAGAACCATTGTCTTAACAGGCATCTAAAAATAAATAAATCACCATTTGAGTTTGGAAAACATTTTACAGCAGTGTAGCAGTTAAATGCATCAAGCAAAAAAATATATATTCCCAGTGCTGGGGACCTGAGAGTGTATATCTTATTCTTTTATTTTTTAATAAAATCCTGGCAGCTTCAGCACATACTATGATGAACCCGAACCAGAACAGCTACTCAACGGTGGAATTATCAGCAGTGCTCAGGCAGGGGGTTATTAGTCATAGTCCTAGTATCACACTGGAATGGGAGCCAAGGATTCAAGAAGCGTAGCAGTCCACTTTGGAAAGAAATCAAGAGAGGGCTTTGGGGGGGGGGGTATTGTTGGGGGGGGGGGAGTTTTTAGAGGTTTCTTTATTCCAAATGAAGTTGCTTTGAGTTTTTAACCCTAAAATGCCTCGCTTTTCCTCCATACCGTTTTTGAAATAGGAAACTGCTGCTTGAGAGAATGCTGCCATTTAACACCAAAGCCTCTCTCAGCAATTGAAAACAAACTCCAGAATTCAAGGGCTGCAGCAGAATGATTTTTATCAGCAAGGGGGGAAGGAGGTAGGGAGCATCCTCCGCACAGCTGGGTATCTGGGAAAGTTCATGTTTCTTGGATTGGAGCAGGGTTGTGGTGGTGGTGGTGTTCTTCATAGAGGGCTTTTCTTTCCCCTGCTTGGGAGAACCTGAACACAAGGTGATGAGGCCAGAGAACTATGTTGACAGCAGAGCTGCCACACCCATTGGGTAGGTGGGGCACTTATCCCAGTGGCAGCCTTATGGGGGCAGCAGGCATAGCCACAGCATTTCCCAGTTCCTCCGGAACCACCCGTCACAGTGCTGCTGCTGGCCCTGTCTCCTCCAACAACTGCACCTGTGCCGTGCTGCTGTTAAAGCGGGAAAGTATCCAGCAGGACATTTCCAAATCCCAGGCTCCAGGGAACTGAAGGGAGCCTGCACTGCTAGTCTGACACAAGGGGTGTTTTTAGACGAGACACCCCCATGCATGGACACTCACTGTCTACGTGAGGAAGCACTCATCTGAATTTGGGGGTGGGGGGACACGCTTCTGTGACCCACACACTGCCCACCCTTCGTGTGAAGGGCTCCCCCATGCTCCCCCACGGACACACACCCTGGAGCTTCACTCATCTAGAAACATCCAAGGAGATATTGAATAGAGTCTACCCAGCAGGTACAACAGCTCCCGAACACTGGGCCCTACTGCCTTGCTTTCTTCCACAATCCAAGGATCTGACCTCTAATCACAACCAGAACCTGGAACATATTCCAGCAGCCCATGAAGTCTCAGAGTTCATAGTTATTTCCTATCCTGTCTTCCTGCTAAGAGCTCCAAATCATTCTACTTCACCAAGCAACCCTTACCCCCTAGGAGTTTCCTCTTTCTCCGCTAGATCAAAATTTCTAAAATAAGGTGCGCAATGGTACACTCACCAAGTGCTGGATTGGTTGAGGCCAGCAGAGGGGCATATAATCTGCTACTCTTTATCTGCTGGGCCTTCCAAGTCCCTTCTTACCAGAAACAGTCCCCACTTCCAACAACCTGTTTTGACAAAAGGCTGCCGGGAAAGGTAGCTACCCTGCTGGGATTGCATTCGTCTGGAAGGGAACACATAAATATTCATATTTCAGAGACACCCACCCTCTTCTTGCCTTGCTGCTGCCTTGTGAGATGCAACCATGTGGTTTTATTCAGTGCAGTTATTCCTTTTTTAATCCATGGTAAGTAATATCAAAAACCCCATGGCTTTTCAATAATATTTCACATGACTGAAAATCATTTTCTTATGGTTTTGTGTTTTTCCTCCAATGTCATTTTTAAAAAGGACAAAAGAAAAAAAAATCTCCCAAAGAAAGTTCCTCTCCCCATTTTCTCTTGTACCTTGTTTTCTGAACTTGGGGATCCTTGAACATTTTACACATAACCCCAACCAATATTTAAGTGGAGGATGATTTTAGACTATAAGTCCCACCATCATCAATCCAATGGCAGATATCAATACTGGACATAGTGTGCATTATCTTCCAAGGAAAAAACACGTATTCATTTTAAAAAGAAAAATGTTGTTGGTCAATCTGTTATGCTTTTCACCAACAGCAAGATAAATGTGATGATAAAACATAACTTCCCTGCAGTGCATGAGGAATTTATAATGGGGCCGAACACATGCCCGTCCACATGTGTGCTGCCACACAGTTTGCACGTGCACCATAGGCCCTGTGCCGGGGGTACACAATGGCTTGCACACTCATACATACACGCACGCTGCTTGTGCTCCGCACAATGGTCCACAGGGCATGGGATCAGTCCCGATATGAAGTCAATTCCTTTTAAATAGCAATATAACCTGCTATCCAGATAAATCATTAGAAACTAGAGCCAATGGTTGGCTTGTACATAGAGTAAATACTTCCCTATAATCCAAGTTGTATTAGTGCTCTGATTCACACCTGGTGACTAAGTGAGTTCTTTCCAGTCCAAGGTCAGTACTACACTCTGTAAAGAACACACTCGCATGCTCTGGAAGCAACAACTTTGCAGTTGCAAGTAAAAAAATATAAACCTTAATTTGTCTTTTAAAATTCTGAAAAAGAACAAGAGGCCAAGTTGTACTATAACATGGCAAGGCAAGATGAGAACACTGGACTCACTTTCCTGACAAAACAGAAAGATTTCAGTAGATGCTAAAAGTGAGGAAGATATCGATACTGACAGCTTTGTGCAGGAACGCTGCCCTCTGGGATGTGGTGAGCATTACAGAAATCAATATGGTGTGCAGCTGAGTCTTTCTTTTCCAAGACAGAATTATATGTGGTAGTTGCTACAGTGACGCACTGAAGAAATGTTAACGCTGTTGTGCCCTGGCGTAATGGGAGTTTTGAGAGTGTGTGGCTGCTGTGTTGGTCCCAAACATAAGAGATGGAGACAAAGTAGGTCATATGGTATCTTTTATTGGACCAACTTCTGTTGGTGAAGTATGCAAGATACTGGGCCACGCTAGGCCCTTCCTCGGGTATGTAAGGAGTCAAAAATAAATGACACAAATGCTGCAGTCTTAGGTTAAAGTAGACAGGCAACTTTATTCTTCAGTCTTATTTCCTGACCAACTTGATTAATAGCCATTTCTGAATCTAAAAGTTTATCCAATTCTTTTTTAAAAACCAAATATACTATTGGTCTGTGCAACATCCTCTGGCAATGAGTTCCACAGGTTGCTTATACTTTGAGTGAAACAGTACTTCCTTTTACTTGTCTTAAATCTGCCAACAGTTCATTTCATAGGGTGTTCCCTAGTTCTAGGATAGTGCCATGGGGTAAAGAACAGCTCCCTATTTACTTGCTCTGCACCATTCATGATTTTGTAAACTTCTATACTGTCACCTCTTAGTTGTCTCTTCTCTGAGCTGAAGAGCCCTAACCTAGAAAATAAAAAGTTTAAATGACTACCTCCTAAAAATTCAAAGAGAGAGTGGTTGCCTGTTGGTTCTGACTTTGCCTGAAGAAGGAATGTGTGTGGCACAACAATGAAAATGTCATCCATTCAACTCAACGCAGCTCTCCCTTTTTAACCCTGGGCAAGGAACAGCCCAGCCTGAATCCATCCTTCCCTGCTCAGAGCCGGACCGGATACCCTCGAATTGCCTCTCTATGAGCCATTGGGAACTTTTTTCCTTCCAGCAAGTTGATTTGCCAGCTTCCAGCTCTAGCCAGATTGGAGCCTTCACCCTGCTACTCCAGGATGATGGGAATAATATTTCATTTCTCCTCCATGTAGTCTAGTCATACCAAAATAATTAACTTCGTGTTCGTCTAAATTAGATTCTAGGAGCCAGCTACTCGTTTGATAGAGCTAAGGATCTGTCTCTCTAGGTCTTGGTCACACTTTGCTCTTGGATGGAGCTGAAGGGAAGTGGTATGTTGCTTTTGTACACAGAAGCACATACAGAGACTAATTTTTGATTCAACCAATGCTTGCTAATGTTCCCCTGCAACAACTCTCCAGAGCAAAGCTGATGCAGCATCCAAAGAACTGGATCGTGTACACTTTGCACATACTCTTTTCCAGTGAAACCTTCATCTTTCCAAAAACACTTTTCATAAAAGAAACAATTTGGATTGAATTATTTTTCTATTTCATTAGTGCATTTTGGTGTTTTCAGTGAAAGGATCACAGCTGTCTAAATGGAGTTGAGAGTACGGCAGAGTCAGCACTTTTTTCTGCTTGCTTTGCTTTTCTTTCACTTTGGCATCGTAGTTAGTTAACTTCTAATCAGGTAAATGTGTTTGAGAGTATGATTCATCGGTGAATGGTGCATTTCTGCACAAAGGACATGAAAAAGTCTTTAAGAAATATGGTACCACTGCACTAAAAGTATTTCTGTAACTGATATAACTATCTTTGATGCAAACAAATGAATAAGCATGCAGCAAGATACAGTGTGTAATGTATTAATACTTGCATGAAGACAGGAAGGAAGACTGAGAATACAGAGAGCCTTTGGCCACT
This sequence comes from Sphenodon punctatus, assembly GCA_003113815.1. Taxonomy (NCBI): domain Eukaryota; kingdom Metazoa; phylum Chordata; class Lepidosauria; order Sphenodontia; family Sphenodontidae; genus Sphenodon; species Sphenodon punctatus. The sequence continues at coordinate 6,573,199 of QEPC01003194.1, forward strand.
GGACTCAGTTGACAAAAAACTTAGGCCCCAATTCAAGGTTGCCTACATGCTGTAAGCACACGTGGTGTGCACAACAGGGGTGTGCCATGGGTACACCATGCATGCATCAGGTGCATACATTGCAGGTGCATAGTACGAGCATGCATTGCATGTGAACAGTGCATGCACAGAGCTTGGATTGGGGCCCTAGGCTGCAGTAAACGAAGCATTTACTACAGTGCGGTCCCATCAACGTCCATAGGGACTATTCCACGGTAAGTGGTTGGAGGGTCTAGCTGACAACAGCTGTTTCTATCTAATGGCTGCTCCACTACCTCTTGTGCAATGCATTGTTGATCTCAAGTCCAGTTCCCAATTAATATGGCCATGAGGCAAACTCAAAAGGGCAAGTACTGAAGTGAAATGAAGCCCCAGCAATGCTGGACTCTCGTTTAGTTAGATGTAGTCCTTTCAGAACAAGGATAAGACAGCCAGGTAGCGAAGCACATACCTCTCTTTCTAGGGCTAAGATGAGGAGACAGAGGGGGTATATCTCCCCTCCGCCCCATGTTTGGGGCACAGGGGCCAATCCCCTTTTTAAATTTGGCCCCTTAATTTCAGTGTATGGGCTTTGGGGGGACAAGGGGCAGAGCTATCCCCATCTCCCCTCACGTTGCAGTCTTGTTACTCCACTGCTCATTGAATTTTCACTGATGGGAAACAAGTGACTCGGAGTACAAGGAATGTGAACTGACTGAAGGAAAGCTTGTTGGACTCTATGAAGTCTTGACACTTGGAGAAGTGCAGAGTGCCCTGTTTTCTGCCCCCATTGTATGGTAATAAGGAAGATGAGCAGGTAGAGAGTGGGTACAAACGGTGCACGTTTGTCTGGGGGGGAGTTATGCGAACCGAGAAGGATTTCCAATACCACAGCGGGCAAGACCCCAAAAAATCTATATGCTGCTACCTTCCAGTACATCACTGTGAGCCATGGATGCGATCAAATGGGTCGATAACATGCAAAGACTGATTGCTTTTTATTTTAATTTTTACTTTAGCTTTCAATTTTCACTATAGGCACTCAATAAAGTATGTGTTTTACTAAATAAGCTCAGTATTATGTGCAGAGCAAAAGGTTAGTTCGAGTCACCAAGTGCTGGCAGGTATGAACCTCCATGGGTGGGCAGGGATAGCAGGCGCTGGTCTGCCTCCCTGAGTCCATAATAGCCCAGAAGAAAGAAACAGCTGGTACAGCTTCTTGATTCCATGGTTCACTGCAGCTGTGAGTCATCATAGGGGTGGGATACTGAGACAGTGGGCATCTGGTGGGCAGAGCACAACATGGAAGAACGCCTGCCCGTGTATTAGGCTGGTCATGCTAAACCTGTGAGCAGGGACTGAGTGTGAGCTACCTAAACGCACAAGAAATACATGCAGAAGGCTGCCCGTTTATTAGGCTCTATATGCTAAACATGAGAGTGGGAACTGCACCTACTGAACCTGGACACTAGGGGGCTACTGTCTTGTTTGTTGACATCCGTAGTTCCTTTTAGTGATTTTACATTGGTCTTCAGGTCTAGACTTGTGACATACTGGCAGGCCATTTGGGACAAGTGTTGGACATCTGGGCTCTTGGCGATAAAGTCTGTGCACTAGCTGGGGCCGAATTCCTTCAACAGGAACCATGGAGAAGAACTTGTCCTTTCCAGACTACTTATTTTTGTTTTCTGCTGCTTTGCAGTCACCGTGGTGTGCTTTTTGCAGTCAAACACTTTTTACTTGATTTGTCGTGTATCTTGTATATAGGCATATATGTTTGACCATCTGTGTTTCAATATATTGGAAATCAGAATTAGCCTCTCTGTATGATGACTTCTTAAAAGAACTGTCCTATAGTGACCTTTCTACTGAACTCTTGTCCAGATACTGGAATATCAGCCTGTATACCGGAATAGACAATATAATCAAGTCTGTCTCTTAATGAAATTAACCGTTTCTGTTGATTAGAGTCAAGATACGTGACTTCCTGGCAGGGCAGGAAAAGGCCTTGTTTGTTTGGAGTTTACTCATTCTTAATCCTATCTTATACGATAGCAACCTGTTTAGTATATATCAACAGGCTGCTTACTATGTATTTTGAGAAAAACCCTTCCCTGTCAGCAGTTTTGACCTGATGTCATTTTTAGCTGACCTCCAAACATCTTTCATTCTATAAGAAGAGAAAGGAAAGATGGATTTTTCAGAAAGCTTCCTTTCCTGAAGCTTTTCTCATCTTCCATCTGGCAGAATTGGGCAAGGACTGGGTAATATGAATGTATATTAATATGATGCATTGAGTCAACCATAGCAATAATACTTAGAGCATATGTTATATCTTATAGATGTTACGATCTTTGAATTTGTAACAGAGCTGTTCTCTGAACAGAAATGTCTTTCTAAATCATATACTTTTAACTGACACTGTTTCTTTTGTACTGTGTCTTTATTTGAACTTAAGTAAACTATTGCTTCATATTTTTATAATATTCATAAGTCTCATAGCCTCATTTATATAAATAAATTGGTCTTTGCTGAGCTGGCTGGCTTATTAGCAAAGTGTAAATTCAAATTCCACATATTGGAAAAGAGCACCCTATATCCAGACCAGATCATGTCAGGCCTGGACCACTAAGCACAAATTCCTTTTGGGGAAACTGAGGCACAACGCGACAGATTGTCCCTGTTTTAGCACAGCCAGGTGTGTGTGTTTTATGTAGTCGTCCTAACCTTGCAGAGCCCACTCATTTGTCAATATTTCTTAATGATAAGGCCAAGCTGGCTGCTCTTTTTACCCTTTTAAAAGATATAGGCTAAATGGCTGGTTCCACTCCCTTTGAGTCCCTTCTTGTGGTATAACACTTTTTTTACCACCATGGTTTTACTTGTGTTGTGACTCTGCAGTCTTACTTTCTTTTATCTCCTTGTTTTTAACCTCATGTTCGGTGCAATATTGCCCTAATTATTGATGCACTACAAACCCCAGCTTAACCTACCTACCCACCCTTGCTCTGGCAAATGTATAAACATAAGGCATCAGGCCCTAGGACTAACAATAGGGCTGATTAGAACCAATGTAGCCTAGTGGATACGGTGTTAGGCTTTGACCTAAGAGACCAGGTTCAAATCCTGTCTTAGCCATGAGCTGATTGGGTGGTCTTGGGTAAGTCATTACTACTACTAATCATTTCTATTCCACTAATAGGTATCCACAGTGCTTTTCCAGTCACAGACTTTTCAGAGGCAGGTCTCTTCCCTCTGGGCTTACAATCAACGATGGACAAGGATGAGAAGAATATACAGGGAAAGACAGACACACACATACTCCCATTTTACAGATGGGGAACTGAGTCTGAGAGGTTGTGACTTGCCCAAGGCCACCCAGTGAGTTCATTGGCTAGGGTGAGATTCGAATCCTGGTCTCCCAGGTCCAAGTCCAGCACCTTATCCACTACACCACACTGGCTGTTTTTACATGGAGGCAGGGGTGCTCAACTCTGGAGCAAGTCCGGGGGTGCATTCCCGCATCTGCCCGATTGCAGCCCTGCCTGGGTCCATTTGAAATAAACCCAGCAGCTGCAGCGGCCCGCAATCCACTCACACAGCACCCTCCTCCCCCACACCATAGAGTTGCAGGCAGATCACACAATGCTCTGGGCTGCCACCCACAACTCCATGGTATTGCCCAAGGTAATCCATAGCTGAGAGCAGAGCTGCAGCAGCCATCTGCCAAGCAGATGGACCGCAACTCTGCCTCCAGTCCGTGCCCCATGGTTGAGTTGCCCGCTCCGCTGGTGGTGCTCCTTGATATTCCGGAGCACCACCAGCAGAGCTGCCCCAGAGCAGGGACAGCCTGCCCTGCCTCTGCTCCACCTGCACATCTGGTGGGCTGCCTTTAAATGGACAGCCTGCTCTGGAGTGAGGCGGGGCAGAGACCTGGATGCTGTCTGTGTGAAAACACCCAGAATTTCTCAGCTTTGTTTCCCCATCTGTAAAATGGGAATAATAATAACCTCCCTCACAGGATTGTTGTGTAGGGGACTAGGGCTGCTTTTAGATGAGCGGCGTACAATTGCGCATCGCCATGGTGCATATTTTGAAATGTCCGCATGATCTAATTAGACGAGACGGAAGTGGGTTATTATGCGCATATTACGGCGGTGGTGCATTTTTAAAGTCCGCATATTAAATAGCTCGATTGTGAGCTATTTAATTTGCGGACTTTAAAAATGCACCACTGCTGTTATATGCGCATAATAACCCACTTCCGTCTCGTCTAATTAGATCATGCGGTCGTTTCAAAATATGCACCATGGCGATGCGCAATTGTGCGCCGCTCGTCTAAAAGCGGCCTAGATAATGACTGTCATGCACTTTGAACACTGAAAGTACTTTCGAAATTATAAATAGTATGCAATAGAAATAATTCATGTTTCCTGAGCACTAATTTTCTTTATGGTGGTTCTTTATTTAGAATGAAAACTGATTCGGTTAGAGCAAACTAGCTCCCTGTTTTTGTATAAACCTTGTTGGATGATGGTGATAAATCCTTTTTTAAAATCTCATCCAACTCAACTCAATAAGAATTACCCTCTGCATCTGCTCCTGTGGGCCTCTTGTCCTACACAGCTGCAGCAACTAGTCATTACTTCTTTGAGGAAGTAAGAAAATTATCTCTGGGAATTTATTTCCAGGCAAGAATATTCACGTCTTATTTAACCTTCAACATCTTCATCGCTAGAATCATCAGTTGTTGATCAGCAGTCCAGATCAATCTGTTTCTCTGACCATTGTTAGTTCTTCATGATTTTTTGGGGGGTGGGGGTAACTTTTTGGTCAGTATTTATGGCAATTCCAGTTTGCAAGAAAAAAATTCTGTCTTCCAGGATGGTATTAGAGCAATTAAATAAGAGAAGCTTCTCACTGTAGTAATAGAAATACCTCAGCAGCTGAAGTCTGTTATTAAACTCTAACTTTTCAGAGATTCGAGCCAAACTGGTTTTCTCCAGTACGCAGTGGGCAAAACCAAGAGGAAATACGTAGCTAGCATCACTAGCATCCACCTCTTAGAGCTTTCTTTCATATCCAGAAGCACCATCTGCAATTCATAGGACTCACCTCTTCCGTGTAATGGAGGCAAAGCAGTTCAGAAGATCTCTTTTATTGGGCCAACTTCTGTTGGTGAGGGTATGCAAGTTTCAAGCCACATGGGGCTCTTCCTCAGGCATGTAAAAAGTCAGGACAGAATAAAAGAGATCATCTGAACCACTTTGCCTCTATCCTTTATATATGACCCCAACATGGCAACCACCCTCTATCCTTTCTATGAAGGAATGTTGCCTTATATCCTCCTTCCCCTCTGATTCCTCATAGAAATTTCACAGTGGGTACAGTCGCCAAATAACAATACTTCCTTTTCCCTCACTTTTTTCAACAATTACTTCCTTCAGGGACATAGCTGGCCTGGTGCAGAAGATGGAATGAGCTCCCTGCCTCACCTCCAGTTGGAGGAGATTCCGCAGCTCTAGGGAGCATGGGCTGCCTGTCCCTATTATAGCTACCTCCTTGAATTCCTTCAATACTTGCCAGCATTTCATATACCATCTAAAGTGTAAGACTTGCACACTTCATGTATGTGCTTCCCCATCTATTGTACAAACTTAATTTACAAAAACAACATTTTCTTTTAGTTGAAAAAGATTTTAGCCTCATTTGAAAGACTCCAGATTTGGTGGCTGTTCTGCTCAGTCTTGTTATCTTTTACTGTCCTGTTTGATACTTGGATGATAACCAGACATTCATTCGCTGACGGCTTACGCTCCTGCAGTTTTCAGCAACTTTTAAGTGCCTTTCATGGTTTTCTAGCAGGCATTCTAGGAGATAAGGTGAAGAAAGTTGATGGAAATATCTCTCTATAAAACTTGTTGCATCTTTTCGCGTCTAATTCTGTCTCCTTAGCATTGTGAAGGACTATGTTCACTCAGTCCAAGATTATTAAGGCAAGTCTGTGCAATGGAGCCCTGCATTTGGGCTAGGAGAGAGGCAGCCACTTCTATGGGGAGGATTATACACCCTCTCCCATGTGGGTGGGCAAGGAGTTGGCAGAGCCTTGCCGCCCGCCTCTCCTCCAGAGTGCCAGGCAGCAGCACAGATCAACTGGAGCAGAAGAGATTGTATTTTGTGCCAGTAGGTAACAGGCTGGTGCAGATTCCACCTTCTTCCCTGCAGCAAGGAGGAAGACAGGGATCAAACAGTCTTCAAATTACTATTCAGTTGCTAAGGAAACACAAATACCACTGCCCCCTATTTCAGGCTCAGGGCCAGTTCCAGGTATGTGCAAACTATGCAACCACATGGGACCCCATGTGTTAGGGGGTCTCATAAGATCCCACAATACATACAGGTTCATTAATAAACTTGAAATGACAACATCGTGATGATGATGATGATTAATTATGGAAATAGCTGACAGCAAGATACCTGGTGCTGTTCAATCAGTAGTTATAGACAGGTTCCTGCCCCTGGGGGCTTACAGTCTAACAAAGACAAGGGAGAGGTGAACACAGGGAGAGACAAGGATACATTCATGAAGTTGTGAATTTGCAGATACATGTGCTTAATTTAGGCCATTTTTAGACTAACGTGGTGGACTCACGCCAAATAAGCACGTGCCTTGAAAAAGAGCCCGGGCGGGGTTTAGACATGTGGGGACGCGCACTATCACGCTCACGCCTTCTTTTTTTTTTAAAGCTGCCAATTAAAAAACAGATGATCACAGTCTTTAATTGGCAGCTTTAAAAAAAGGCATGAGCATGCTAGTGCGTGTCCCTGCACATCTAACCTCCGCCTGCACTCTTTTTCAAGGCCGTGTGATTTCTCGGCGCAAGCCCGCCACGTTTGTCTAAAACCGGCCGTTACAGGGAAGAGAAGGATGGAGGGAAGAGGAGGCAATTTCCTCCTCATGACGAGCCAGGGTAAGCCTGACAGGCGAGAGAAGTTTTCAGGAGGGATTGGAAGGTTGGGAGGGAGGGAGCAGAACAGATGTGTCCAGGGAGAGAGTTCCAGGCATGGGGAGCAGCAACATGAATGTGAGAAGCATTTGTGTAAAGCACTGATGTCCACAGAGCCTCAAACACTGAGAGCCCTGGACTATGGAGGACCCAGAGCGATTCGGAGAGGGCCCACACCCCAATTCCACAATAGGTCCCAATTTCCCTGGATCTGACACTGTTCAGAAATCCAGTCTAGCCTGTAATAAGTTGAGAAATATTGAAAGAAGTAAACATTGTTAAGAGATTACTCTCTTTGCAAAAGTAGAGATGTCAGACCCTACTTATTTGGCCAGGCTTTTCGCAGGCAGGGATAGGCCTTGGGGGATGGGAGTGGTTTAAACTGGAATTGTAAACAGGTTAAGATTTTTGCTGGGCTTTATAGTCTCACTCTCTTGAATGTTTTATGTTGTGAGCCACTGCACCCTGAGTCTTCAGGGAAGGGTCAGATACAAATACAAATAAATAACAACAACAACAGGAAATAGGCAGAGAACTGGTCTGTTCCTACACTCTGCTCTGGCCCAGAGGAAGAGGCCATATAACTGGGTGCCACTGACCACTCTTTGATCCTGGGGGCCAGCCCTGGCCTCAACACAGCTGACAGCATGAACAACTATAAGCACCCACCCGGGCCCTAGCTTTCATAGAAGCAGGCGGTGCAGCTACTACACCAGGGTTCATATCATAGCTACCCCTGCCACAGCAACCCCTACCACTTCTGGGTTCCTGCCTGTTTGTGAGTGCGGGAAGCTACCACCAGGTTTGAAGAGGGATCAGCCAACCAGGCCTGGCAGTGGGGGGAGCTGCCAGCACTGCTGGAAGGGAGCCACCTGGGCCCCATGCTCAGGAACAGGGGGGCAGGGGATCGATGCTGCCAGGGAATTGATGCTGCCAGGAGGGAGGAAACCACCCTGGGGCCTGGGCAAAAGTTGGAAAGCTGCCACTGCTGGGAGGGAGCTCAGCTGGCTAGGGTCCCAAGAGTGGAGCAGGAGCCACCTCCACCGCCTGGGGATTCTGGGGCGGGAGCTAACTGGGACTCTGGCTCAGAAGCAGGAAAGGAGCCACCGTGCGCTGTGAGGGAGCCTGCTGCGGCCTGACTGGCAGCCCTGGGTGGAGGTGTCTTGCTAAGTGTCTGTTTGTGGCTGGCAGGCCGGGCGGCATCTTTTTCACCGGGGCCCAATGAAACCTAGCTAAACCTCTGGCGCCCATGCAGTGCTCATGGGAGCCTACTCCATAAATTAAATTAAATCATAACCTTAACAAAGAATTCTGCACGGATATATTCCTTTCTGCCCGTTCCCTCCTCATTAGCCTTACCGAAAAGAAGAAAGAAATGGGCTTCGTAGCATGACCTGAAATCTGGGCCCCTGTGGGAAACCGAAAGGAAGAGGGGAAGGAAAGTAAACCCCTCACAGAGAATGCCCTGCCAAGTGCCCCCTCTTATTTATTTCAGGGGAGCTCCGCTCGCGTCTCTGCTGTTCTGCGCTGTGGCGAGATACCACAGTGGAGCAGAGTGCCACCATGCCCCTTACATCAAGCTGATGGTGGGCAGAAAGGCACGGGGAGCATATAAACACTCCCCGCACGGCTTTTTTCTCAACACGGGACTCGGGAGATGCTTTTCAGCGCCTCGTCTAAAAGCGGCCTTAAGTCGTATTTCTCAGTTGCCAGCAGATATGTTGATGTGTGGATCTGATTCTAGGGGTCTGCTGTTTCTTCTCTTACACCAATTTGTACACTGGTGTAGAACCATAGGCTTCAGGGAAGCAGCTCCACTTCACACTGGTGTAACCAAGAGCAGAATCAGGCCTACGTAAAATGACATCATTTAGGAAAAGGTGTCTCGTGGAGATGATTAGCTGTGCCTGTACCAAAGTTTCATTAATTCACCCCCACAATGCAAAACTACCTGAGAGCCAGTGTAGCATGGTAGAGATATGGTGATGGACGTGGACCTGGGACAAATCCATATTATCCATAAACTCACTGCATGGTCTTAGGCAAGTCGCTTTCTCTTGGCCTCAGTACCCCATATAAGACAGCCTTACAAATGGGTTGGAAATCTTTATTGGCCTGCTCTTCCTGCCCAGTGTCTGGCACCTGCATATTAGCTCCACCCAGTGCATGGCTGCCTTTGCCATGCTGCTGCTCCCACCTGGCCACCAAGTACATGGTTGTCTGGGTAACAATTTCAATCAGCCCAGGTGACCAAGTAACTGGGCATTTGCAAGGCTGATATAAATAAGACCTGCCAGAAGGGGAGTTTTGTGAAGCTGGAACATACTCTCCAACAGATGGTGGTGCAATAAAAGGTGCCATCTTAGCCTAGTCTTGTCTCTCTAATACCAACATGGCAAATGCACACTAAGAAACTGTTAATAGCTCTTTTTTTCCATTCCAGCTACCCGTGTTTTCTGTTCCCCTCTCCAATACCCTTTAAACTTCCCAAGTGATGTCACCCTATGTATCTCAGCAATGCCATCTGTGCTTTCAACCTCAGATGCATGCAGTCCGTCATAGCCTGTCTCTTCCATTATTACCTGATCTTCACTATTTCTAAGCCCACTGTGGGCCTTAGCAATATAACTAGCCACCATTTTGTATTAAGGATACATTTATAAATAGTTTGCTCATTACCAAGAATTGGCAGGGTGGGGAGTGGGGCTCCTTAATTTTCAGCTGCCCAATTTTCAGAGGGCACTTTGTGTAAATCACAGTTCTTCAGGGGGTCAATTTGGAAACCCCAATTTACTGAGTCACTTTCAGAAAACCCTGGCCTAACAGCCATGACTTTCATCTTTCCCGTCCCTTTCCATTTTTGTGGTTGGGGAGATTGTCCTAAATGTATATACCTCTAAGACCTCTCCCACCTTTCCCCCCCCCCCACCAAAAAAATTATTAGTGTACATTTCAAGCTAGAGTTGTGAACAAGTTTCTCTTAAAACAACAGTTTTAATAAGAATGGATTCAATATCTCTGTGTTGTTTTTTAAAATAGTTTCCTCATACTGAGCCTGCAGAGGTTTGATAGTAGTGGGGAATATGTGTACCTCCTAACTGTCCTGTTCACGAGGGACAGTCTCTGGGGGGTGAACCCCACTGTTTTAGGGGGTCAAAGCCCCTCTTTCAGGATAGAAAGACAAAAAGACAAGTATTCAAGCCTCAAGCACCTCTTTTCTGGTAGCCCTTGAGAGGACAATAGGTAGATGATGGAATGACAAAACGTTAAGTGGACTGATAAGCAGGAGAACCTGTGTCCCTCTTTATGCAATTGGAATGTTTGGAGCTGTATATGGATGTGGAAGTGAGAGGAGGCGGAACTTATTCACTGAGGGTGGAGCTTATTGGGTAAAGAAGTTGGGCTTGCTCCTCTTTGGCTGCTAAAATGTTGGAGGTTATGCATATGGGGAAAATTCCGGAAAAAAGCTACATTTAAATCTGTCTTTCTTGTGGCATATCTTATTACCATCTTGCATTATAACACTGAATGATTATTTCCTTTGCCCTTGTAGGTAACCCAAATGGACCAGAAGCTGAACCTCATCACGGACCTGCTGCACCACCTGGTTTCCAGTCAGCAAGGGGGTCAAGGCAGCAACCAACCATCTCCTAGAAGCAACTCCAACCTCTTCCTCCCTAACAACAGCCTCCCTACCTATGAACAACTGACAGTCCCAAGAAGAGCCCAAGACGATATCTCTTGATGTAGTAGAAGTAGGCTGTGTCCTTATAAAATGGAACTGAAGGTTGTGAATCTGAAAAATAATTAAAGCTTGTCAGCCATACAAGAATACACATGACTACTGAACTAATGTTACTAGCCTCAGCTACTCCTCCAAAGACAGTCACTCAGACAAAGGTCTGAAACATGAACGCCTCTGTGCTGTGTTGCTTTAAGATGGTACACTCTTAAGTTCCACTTTTTCCCAAGAACATCATAGTGTAATTCACCATTGCATCGAAAGACCAAAGTAATGGATAAAAGAGAGAGAGGTTAACACAGGCAACAACAAAATCAAGTAATTTATGGCTCTTTAAAAAGAATAATAATAATAATACTTGAACTTAGATGGGTAAAGTTTGTGTTCTGTTTATGAATCTACTGATAGCAATATAGTTTTACTAGTTAGCCATTTTAAAGCAAAATAATGTGTACTGGTTTTACTGTATAAACATATCTTTGTTATTCTTGAGAATGACAAGCCACACACTGAATGATTTTTTTTTTCTCTTCTCATTTTTTTAGGCTGTTACATAAACACAAGATAATGACTAGATTTTTTAAAAAAAATCTGTTTGTCTTCAGGGAAGAGTGAGTGCTTAATCTGGAACAATGTTGTTTATAAAGGAAAACTTTATAGATTTTTTTAAGAGCAGGAGTATCTCATGAGGGACAATAAAATATTGCAAAGAAAAATTAATTCTACTTTTTTAAATAGACTGATGCAAAAGAATTTATATAGGATATTTATCACAACCATCTGAGCATGCTGGTCCAAAAAGAGCTTTTAAAAATGGAAATTATTTTTTTTAATATATTTTTCTAGATCTTGGTTTTTGTTCCTGGCTGTTTGTGGGGAGGGGGAGGAAATGTTAGAGACACTTACATGCAAAGGCCTAAAGCAGAGGTGGGAATCTCTAGCCCAAATCTGTCCCATGGATTTGACCCCTTTCCAACTCCTGAATCTGGTCCATGGATCCAATCCCTATCTTTAAGCACTGAAAGTGAGGCCGGGGTAAGGCAGTAGAAATGAGGGCAGGCAGTCAAGAATAGGGGATAGATCCATGGCATAGATGAGGGGTGAGCAAAGTTCCCAACCTCAAGAGCCATGTAAATCTTTTAACATCTTCATATGGCTGAGAGCCACACGTGTGCACTCCCCTTTAAAACCTCTCCCACGCTTATCCCTCCCCTCCTCTCCTGCTCCGTGATAGGCTGGCAGAACTGGTATTCCATGGTCCTGGTTGCTGCGATCCTGAGGAAAAGCTGCAGTTCGGCTGCTGAGATTCAGGTGCAGTGAAGTAAGACACAGGACCATGAAGGCAGTGTGGGGCCTGGGACTGGCCCTGGTCAAGAGCTGCATTTGAATTGTCCGGGAGCCGTATGTGGCTCACGAGCCTTAGTTTGCCCACGTCTGGCATAGATGTATGATCTGGAACTTCCCCTTCCTTCCTCCAACCTAAGCGCACCCCTTATAGACCACTGCCCCCAACTCCTATCTGGTCCATGACGCTTGGATTAATTTTCAAAGTGGCCCACAAGAGAGAGAAAGTCTCCCACCCCAGCAAATGTAACTAGATTGTGCTGGCCAGGAACCTGAGCCTTCCAGTTGCTGAACACCCACCATTCCCATAGGAATGGACAACCTCATTCAAGAAACACCCCTATCAAGGATAGCACTTCAAATACGCTTAGCTAGCAAGTACATGCTCAAAGTTAACTGGGGACCTGGTACAACTCAGCTCGACTCATTGTGATTAGAGCCCCAGGGGCACCTAGACCCCGATAATCCTGCCTGGCCACACGTAGAGCTATGACAATTCCCCACCTCCACCACGCGGCACAGCAGCCACGTGTGTGGAGGAACCTCAAGCAGTAGAGGAGCCACAGCAACAACCCCCCTCCTGCAATGACCTGTCCCTGCCGTGTGGCTGTGCACACTTTGGCGACGCTCTATAGCAGAAGCAGCCATGAAGGATTTCACATCCTGCACTACCAGGAGTTGCGTCTGGGGGGGGATCCAGCCACCCGGCTCAGCATGATGCTGGCTCTATTGGGCCTGGAAGCACAGCCTCAAAGCAACCTCCTTGGATCAACTTCCAGGTGTCTAGGGTGTTTTTGAATGTCACAGTGGCCCACTTTGCCACGGTCCCGTCCCCCCCCCCCCCGCTTTGGTACGGGGGCTACCGTCATGTTTTGAAGTGGCCACCAGACGTTACCATGGATAGGTGGGGGCTAGCCCAGACTGTAACTCAGGAAAATCCCTGAGTCACAGCCCGGACTATTATTCATGATTATTATTATAAGCATTTATATAGCACAAGCAATGTACCTAGCTGCCACCACAGTCAGAATCCAGCCACCAGACCCAGAATAAAGCTGGCTTTCATGTCTGAAAGCCCACTTTACTTTCCACGGTCTGGAGTGGCGAGGGGTGGGGATGCCATGGCAGCCATCATTACCCACCATGGCTGCCCATCAGCCGGAGTCAGGCCATTCATTGCACGCAGCACGGGGGCGGGCAGACGCACATCCATGCATCTCCCCACCCCCTCCCTCCCTGGCCCGGCCAACGTCACATTAGTTTGGTGGCCAGGTCAATTCCCGACCAGAGTGACGGCTCCCACCACTGCGCAGGTAAGTCCATGGCAGCTGTGGAAGCCATCACTTCTGAAAACACCCAATGTGCTTTCCTGAATCAAGGCCTGAGGGCATCCTGCTCCTCAGCACCTGAAAAGATCAGGCCCTAATATGTGGGATCAATGGCTTCATTTGAAGTCCCCTGAACGTTTCCTGTTAATGTTGTGGGGCTTTGGTTTGGAGCTCACGTTGTGCTCATTAGCCCCCAGTCATGCCATTGGGTCAAATTCTGTACCCCTTTTTTTGCTGCAGTGGAGGCCTGGAATAATAATTGAGGTCACAGATTAGACTGCTGTTAACAAGAGCTCATATTACCTGGCAGGTTTCATTGAGACCCATGCTATTCATGTGATTTGTGCTGATTGCTTGGGGCAGGGTGATTGCCACCCTTATTGAAAGAGAGAAAGTCAGAATGGCCAACCGCCATGGTAAAAAAAAAAAATAATAATTAAAAAATCATGAGATTTTCCATTTTTTTAAAAAAGTAAATTTGGTGTTCTTTTTATTTGGTTTTTGCCCTTTCTGTTCCCTTTCCAGTTTTCAAGCTTTTCTCTACAACTATAACACAGAGAAACTTACTTTAAAGCAAACAAACAAACGAAAAACCTGAGATTCATAGTTCCAGAAACAAAAGCTGCAAGACGCACTCCAAATCTTGTGAGGCCTGCAGTTAGAAGTCACACCGGATTTGGTAACGATGATAAACTGGTGGTTACAAAATGAATAGAGGCCAAATTAAGAACTGGAATAAGTGCTGCATGATAAAAGGGATAGTAATACAATCTTTCACTGTTGTAGGGCAATCGATTTCCAGTACCATACGTTTGTAAGGAACTGAACTCCAGAAGCTGTGCTGCCGATGTGATGCTCCATGACAGTTAACCTCACCACACTTTAAAATGTCCGAGCAATCCAAAATCCTTGTGCATATCAAACTGATCTCACAGGAGCCCTATTCATAATACAGCTTTAGATTGCTAGGGTTTTCCTTATTTTGAGCATTTCATTTTCTGACATGTTTGATCTCAGTTGGGTTATAGAGCGCTATAAATTCTCTCCCACTTAAATGGAATATGTTCAACTGATTCAGTCCTGCTGATGTAGCCGATAACTTTTTAAGGGTGTAGAAATTTACAGATGTAAACAGGGTTTATTTCTGGGCATTACATGATTTTATAGAAATCAAAAATAACTGTTGATTTTGAATTTGTTTTTAAATGTAAATTTCAGGTTATTAATCTGCCTGTTAATTTCCTAATAAAATATAGGACAGGAGTACTATGCCTTTGGTTTAATTTGAAAAAAATGGTACATCACAGTCTTGCGCAATACACAAGATATTGGTGCAGGGACAGGGCACCCCTGGCTCACAGATGGATTTTATTTGGCCCTTTTCCAGTTCCTGGATCTGGCCCCAGAGCCATCTCCAGCCCTCAAATCCTGAAGTAGTGTGTTCAGAGGGAAGACAGCAGAGATGCGGGGACGGTGGTTAAGGGACAGGAGTTGGCCAGATTCACAGCCTGGCCTCTTCCCTCCCCACCCTTCACCCACCCTACCGTGCCTTCCGTCTCAGCATGCCTCCCCACCATCTTTTTACCATACCCATATCTTTTTGGAGTTTTTACCCTGCAGCTCCTTACCCATGCACTGCAAATTCCTCCTCGTTGCTGTCCTAGATAATGCTTCTATTTTTGTCCTGAAATAACCCTGTGGATTAAGCAGGAATATGAAGTCTGAGATTTAGGGGTGATGTAGGTCAACATTTCTCTGTATTTTTGGGTGGAGGCTCCTCAGACCCAAAAAAAAGAAATTTCCTGCTTCTCTGTGAGGGTCTAGTACATTGGGGGGGGGGGGGGGTCTGATTTCCATTGCAACAGTAGATTAGAAGGGCATTTCAGCAGCACCCTGCTATATCCTGGATATTCTTAGACATGATAGTTACTGAGTATGAAATGCTGCCGCCAAGCTTACAATTAAAAGATGCTGTATTTCTCTTCCCTTTGACACAGAATCCCGCAAATGTCTAGACATTGCTAATTTCCATCTGAAACTTCTCCCATGTTATAAACTACGGCCGTTTCAAACAGTTTAACTGGCAAATGTGGTCAGTGCACAAGTACTAGCAGGGAGAAAAATAGCTTTGAGTATTAGTCAGCAGATTAAATGGCCCTTTTATTGCAGTAAGTTAACACCTATTGTTGCTAGCACACCAGCCGCTCCTGGGTTGATTTATCATCCATTCTGGGGAAGATGGATGCATTCTAGTTCCTAGCGGGGGTTCTGATGCACAGAACCGGAAAGTTTGGGGTAAGAAACAAGTTGCTCCCAAAAAACCCCACACAGAGCAAAGAGAGAGATTTTTGAGAGGTTTAGCAAACGGAAATGGCCATTTTAAAAAGACTTTTCTTTCCCTCTTTTATTCTATTAAGATTTAAGAAACATTCAGCATCTGGATCATTTTTTCCCTGGGCCTTGAGACAAAAGGTTAGAGCAGAGATTCCCAAACTGAGAGTTTGGAGCCCAGATGGGCCCCACTGTTTGCAGCTAGGGGTCAAAGTATTGATTGATAGTTCATATACTTTACATTATCTTTGTTGCTGTCTGGGGTCACAGGAGTTCAGTCTCGAAAGGAGGTCACATTGGCCAAAAGCTTGGGAACCAATGGATTAAGCGTTTTTCCTTCCCATCTCTTTTCCAGAAGCAGCCACCTTTGGTAGAAAATACCTTTGGGACCAGAGTTCCTCATGCTTCCTGGTCTCCAGCTAAACTGGAGTCTCTCATACCCAGTGACTCCACTCAATTAATATACAGCCACTATGCAAGGGCACAGCTGCTGAGGAGGAGGGGCAGCCTCCTGACCTCCAGAATCTCCACCCCTAGCTAGCACTTCCTCTTTGCTCTCCTTCCTCTTCTCGTCCCAAAGCATCCCTACAGGCATGGGAAACAATACAACGGGCAGGCGAGCAGGTGAATCCAGGGTTAATGGAGGTGAAAAAGTGGGGCAACATCTTGTCTGTGTACACCCAGAGACTGCTCCACATGCTGCCCTGTCAGGAGTCAGGCAGTGTGAGACATAGCCAGGTCTCCACGAACACCTCCACTGCCAGCAAGTGTGTCTGTGGGACTATGCCTCTGTGAGTGTGTTTCTCTATGTCCGTGATTGTATCTGTAGCTCTAGCTCTATGGGTAAAAACAAACGCGGCTGCAGCATGGCGGCAACCCAGGTCAGGGCGGGAAAGCTGCGGCGGACACAATCCAGGCCAGGTCCAGCTGCAGAACAAACATGCTCGGGGAAGGCGGGGAGAAACATGAACGTGCAGCCAGTTGACCCCGCCCCCATGCTGCACGCAGCACCCCACCCCCGACATGACGAGCAGCCATGGCGGTCCCCAACCCAGGCCATGTCTGCTGGCCCAAACAAACATGATAGCCCTCTTTTGCCTGGTCGGGTGGGCCTTTGCCTGGGCTGTGACCTCAGAGGTTTTCCAGGTTCAGAGCCGGGACTAGTCACCCACATGGCCTGGAGCGATCCTGGGACAACAGCTGGCAGAACCTGCACAGATGTGCAGGTGAGGTCTAGGCCACAGCAGGCTGCCGTCACGTCTGTGGGAGTGACTGACTTACTCCAGTTGCTTTTTTTAAAAGCAGGGAGGAGGGGTTCCCCAGCCTAGCCTCAAAGTGAGGTAATGGGCTATTTTAAATGTATGCAATATATATAAATTGTTGGTTTACATTAATGTACCTATATTTATGCAAATGACAGTATTGGGGTGTTCTCCTTTGGGGTTTTAAAAATCTGGTGACTTTACAATTCACCGTGCGGAAAAATTTAGAATAGAAGTGAATATTCGAAGCACACTTCAAATTCACAAAAAACACACACCCTTTATTAAAATAGTCCTATGGGAAAACAAATCCATCCTCCAGAATCAAGAGGTTTGTCTTTTACTGTGGCAGGTTTGTTTTCCATTTATTTCATCTGTTTGTTGCTTGCTGTTTCTTTTTGAAATGTGTAAGTCATTGGCTGATTAATCCATATCACGTGATGGACTAAAGTGCTGGACAGCTAAAATGCCAAACAGCAACAATACCAACCAAAAAAGAAAGAAAGACAAACAACGGAAGTACCGAATCACAATGAGATGGAGCCAAAGTAGCTTCATAGGGTATTTTCAGACATTACGAGATCACGGTCAACCACGGACAATCCCCTGTGGTGGCGGATGGTCCCGTAACATCTGGTTGCTCACCGCCAGATGTTCACCATGGTGAGCCACTGGCGGTGAGCAAAATAACCACGCTTTCAAGGATGCTCCAGACACCATCCCCAAAAGCGTGGTTAATTGAACCACGGCCCGGAATCGGCGGACGGTAACGTCTGTTACCACTGCCGATTCTGGGCCGTGGCCCAGACCCCAGGACGGAATCGGGCGCAGCGGCCGGATTGGCCCTCCATCTCAATTTCCAGTCATCCTAAAATAATTCCACTATAAACTTGGGATCTTTCAAAGAACCCTCATATCTTCTCAGGTCTGTTTAATTTAATACAACTGTTTCCAGTCCACAGTTACCCCATTACAATGTTTATCAGCCAAGCTAACAAGCTTATAAAAATTTAGCCAAACAAAACCAGGTTTGACCAGATTTGCTTGCCATAAAACCAAATGACTGTTATAAATTGTTTTTCCCTTTTTAAAATCCTTGTTGCATCTTCTAGAAGTTTCTAGACTACCTGGAACATTGGTTTTACCTAATTCAAACCAAATTTTGAATTTGTCAAATTCAGTCTATTTGAATTTGTAATTGTAAAATGAACCTAGGAGCTGGATTCAAAAATATTTGTTTTGAAATTCACACAGACTTTGAATTTGCGTATTCCTCAGTTTGTAATTTGGTACTTGGTTTACTTCAGTGCTTTGTTACTTGGCATCTTGTGAGGTACTATTTTATATTTGTTGTTCATGTATTTTGTGGATTCTTTTTTTTAGTCCTGGTTGGGCCACCATGTAATGCAGGGGTAAGGAGTTTGGGCAACGCGGGAAACACATTAATGAAGAGCCAAAGACATGAAGTAGCAAAATACCCAGTAACTAAGCCACAGACTAACAAAATATCAAATAACCAAGTCGCAAATAATAAATGATAAATACTGAAGTGAAAATGTTCACAATAGCAATGAATTCCAAATGGGCTCTTCATTTTTAGAAAGGAATATCCAAATGCAATTTGCAAATATGGGACTGCAGAGCTGTTTCAGCTCTAGCGTGTATGGCACTTCCTCTGTGTTAAAAGTTAACAGAGCCAGCCTATAACCCTGAGAGCCAAATGCCAAGCTACAATGCTAGCAGGAAACACAATGGCTAAATCTGTTGCAGGAATTGTCGATGCCCCCCCGTCAGTCTAATGCAGCATGTTCCTCCTAGTGTCACGCCTACGTTTGTTAGAGATGGAGTGCACTGCAGCCAGAGAAAGTCTGGGCCCAAAGAAGCATCATTATCCAAGGCAGTCAGTATGCCCATGTGACTCTCACAATGGCTGGCAGCTAGACCCTAAAAAGGAAAGATTATCGGCTTGACATGGGGCATTTTTGCTCTCTGCCCCATTCTGAGCCTGGGAACAATTGATACATATTTATAACTGGTCCTGAAATCATTTTACGGCTTGTGTTTTTCTTCAATGTTAGCATTGCTCTGGCAAACTGCCCAGGGATTAGCATCAGTTAATCCAGCCTTGGCTATCTGTGGCCGGCACCCATGGAACAAAGAAAATAAAGTTTCCACAACCCTGTTGGTTGGGCTTCTGGTAAATCATTCAGGCAGAGATGCAGAAGTCAGATCTGAAATCTTTCCTCAGAACAGAGAGGGGTAAATCTTTTTGGTGATGACAGGAAACTTCAGTGATTTCTTTGCCATAATTTACACAAAAGCCAGTGTGTAGCCATTTTCTATTTAACCGTTCCCCTTGCTGATATGTGAAAGCTCTAAAAGCTTCTGCTGCTGAGAAGTCTTTTTTGTAAGTTAATTTCCTTGGTTTAACCTCTGGAAACAGAAATTTTAACTGTCTTCAGAATTTTATCTTGAATTCTCCCACGACCTGAACCACAGTGCTCCTCTCTCACACACGTTATTCTGAACATTTGCCATCTTCATTCATTATAATGAAGGCTTTATTTTTCTCCTCAATTATGAGGGATTTTACAATTTCTGTGAAATTTCCCTAGTACTATGAAATAAGGGAGGGGGGGACGGGGCCTTTTTTCTGTTTGGGTTTATTTCAGTTTTCGAAACCCTGTTTTTTTGTTCTTTCAGTTTTGGTTTTTGGATTAAGGTTGTTTCTTTTCCCGTTGAAGTCAATGGGAAGATTTCCCATTGGGGAATCAGTTTCCAAAGAACCAGAAAACGGGTCTGAGACAGGAAAAAAACCCATCCCTAGCCCCCATCACCCCATCCCCTGCGACCGGGAATCCAACCTCCCCCACCTCCATTCGTCTGGGTCCACTACCGGCCTCAGAGAGTGGGGCTGCAGATCCATGTCCCCACCTCCCAGGGGCCCGTCTTTACCTCCACTCCCACCCCCAGGGTCCTGCTGGTTGGCATATACTTACCGGTCTGGGCCTCAGAGGATGTGGGTGAGGAGCCGTGGTCTCCGCTGCTGCTGGACGGGGTCACCTCCACTGTTGGGAGATGAGGCCACACTGCCAGCATGGCTGTGGGAGGCCTGCTGAGCCCCGGCAGGCCTTCACAGAGCTCCCTTCTCTGGTGGCGGTGCACACGCATTAAATGGCCACCAGAGCCGTTTTGCACATGTCCAGCCCTTTTCCAAAATGGTGCCAGCAGCATCCGCACCATTTTGGAAAAGGGCAGCCTTTCTGCACAAGCATAGAGCCATTTCATGCATGTGCAAAAAGGTTGCCCTTTTCCAAAATGGTGCCGACACTGCTGGCACCATTTTGGAAAAGAACTGGACATGCGCAAAATGGCCCTGGTGGCTTTCTTGCACATGTGTGCTGCCAGAGCAGGGAGCTCCAGCAGTGCACCCTGGGAAGAAAGCCCAGTTTTAAATTAAAACAGCTATTTTAGGGCTTTTTTAATGAAACGAAAATTCCCACCCCCTACTATGAAATATTTCATAGTAGTTTTATAGTTTTGTTTGTAGTTTTTACGCTACAACCACAAATCAAAATTCATGTTCCAGAAACAGACAAACCAACAATATTTTGGAAATCTCCCCAGCTCAGGAAAAAGATGGTAGCAGCAGCAGGACTTGACGGACTGAGGGGAACTGGTGGGGCACTTAGTCCATGGCCTGAGACCTGAGGGGACCTTGGAGAAAACCTCTCGCTCCCCTACGTATTATGTGAATGAGACCAAAAAGAGAGGCCCTGTGGGGGGTGGAGAGAGCCATCTTGTAGCATTTTGTACCAAGTCTCCAAAAACAACAGCAGAAACAGCAACAAAAGTACAGAGGGGTGTGTGTGTGTGTGTGTGTGTGTGTGTGTGGAGAGAGAGAGAGCACAAATGGGGAGCAAGGAGACAAGGGGGCACAGGTTGGCAAGGAAGGAGGAGGAGAGAGGGAGCAAAGCAATTCTACATTTGTGTGTTGGTAGTTAGGGAAGTGGTCATACACCACAGACAAGAGAAAGGAGAGCATGGTCCTGGTCCAAAGTTTGAGAACAAATGAATGAGAGCAGTCATTGACTACTCTGTTTTTCCTCAGATATTACTTGCAAGGTAGAGAGGTATATCTCTGAAAGATATTTTTTCATCTCCTCCTGAACCCTAGTACTTGGCACAGAATCTGGACCACAGAGTAGAGAGTGTAGCATCTGCTGCATGGTATTTTTAAATAGAGTTCTACAAAATTGTCACTGAGTGGGCCCCTGAAGGTCGAATCCAGTGCTTAAATAGGCAAACGCAAAACCATGTTAAATTTGGTTACAACTAGGGTTGAATAAGATATTCAGAATGAATATCGACTTCATCAAATTTGGTATTTTCATTTCCATTTTAACAAAGTGGACCCACTTGATTTATGAAGCCAAATATTTATTTACAAAACCAAATATTAATTTTGTTAATTTAACTGTGGCTAGCAGTTATTATATTTACTTGTTATTTCATTTTGTTTCTTTCTTATTGTTTTGTTAAGTTATTATTTCATTAATTTTGGTAGTCTTATTTAGCACTAAGGACTACCAAAGTTAATGGAATACCGAATAATCAAAGAAGGAATAAATGAAATAATGAAGTAAATGAATTAAAGTAAATAGACTAAGCAAAATAATATTAATGAGTGAACAAATATGCACATTTTGCAAAGATAGCAAAGAGAGTTTGGATATTCTGGCATGTGACTGAATGAATACACAAATTATGACCAAGAAAGATCCACAAACCACCTATTCCGGAATAGCCCCATTGGAGCCCTGCAGATTTGTAGATCATGGTTTTTATTTGCTAATAAGAAATTGCATATCCATTTCAGTCCTAGTTATAGCCATCAGTTTTGTACTATCCGGACTTCCTTACAGTGGAATTCCCAATCTTAGCATTGCCTTAAAATACTCTTTAAAAGGGAATGAACTTCAAATCTCGTCTGGTGTTTTCCCCCTCATGAGCTTATTTGGAGCGTGATCCAAAGTGCACTGAAGTCAATGATCCTTTCCACTGATTTCATCTAGCACACAGAACCAGTAGTATTGTGTCCATAACTACTCCACCTCACAAACGTGTTGCCTCTCATTGCTGGGTATTGCACAAATTCTGATTAAAATTTCCTTCCTCCTTCACTCGTTCGGACTTCACTTTTGATTCTTCATCTCTCCACTCCTAACTAAAACATTTTTTAAAATCTGGAAAGGAACAATCCCCTCTTCCCTACATTGGGCCACTCCAAATTGTTGTAGAAACACTTGTCAATAACGAAAAGGGAAGAGGGAAGAGATGTTGAGGAACATATGGTTAAAATTGTTTTGTGGTTTTCAGATGGTAAATGGTGGATGAGGTCTCAGAGGGCTTTTATTCATAAATGATAGACTCCAGAGAGATAAATAATTGCTAATCTCTCATGCGTTCAAACGCAATTCACCTGAGATAAAACCCAATGATAAAATTAGCCAAATAAAAACAGAATATCGTGAATGAATTGGCCTGCTGCTGTTTTTTTCTTTTTCTTTCTTTCTTTCTTTCTTTTCCTAGGGCCAATCATTTTAATTTCGTCCTCCCCTTTCTTAAAAAAAAAAAGAAGTGCCTTCAGACTGAATGAACAGATGGTGCCCTGCTCTGCCTTCTGAAGAGATCTGTAGCGCGCATTCCTTTACTCTGTCTTCTCAGATAACTGAGTTATACAGCACACGACCATCTGGTGTATGACACATCTTGTGTCCTGCAAACAATGTCCCGGCAAACCTCTTCAGGGGAGAGGTTAGTTTCTACGGTAACAGCAGCATGTGCAGCTCTAGGCCTTATTGAGATTCAGGCCGCCTCACTTGTCTCTATTCTTTTCCTTGCTATTGTTGTCACTAGAGCTTTTGCTGCTTGGTTACTCAGAGACTGACAATATCCGTGAGTATTTTGTCCCCGGCCCAGAAGCTATTGTCTCTAAATTTTGTTTCATTATTTATGTTTTCAATATCCAATGGTTGATTGAAGCATCTGCTGTGGAGTGATAAGGCAAGTGCCTTTTTAGAAGGAGGACTTTGCTCTTTGCCTAATGACAATGCTTTGAATTATTTAGGTTGTCGTTGGACAAGCTGCCCCAATAGCCCGCATTTTAAATGAAACATTTGAGATTGGGGTGGGGGTGGGGGTGTTCTTTCTTTAGTTATTTGTTACATAGATAGATAGATAGATAGATAGATAGATAGATAGATAGAATTTTTTTAA
Source organism: Sphenodon punctatus (assembly GCA_003113815.1). NCBI lineage: Eukaryota > Metazoa > Chordata > Lepidosauria > Sphenodontia > Sphenodontidae > Sphenodon > Sphenodon punctatus. The sequence continues at coordinate 6,596,510 of QEPC01003194.1, forward strand.
TGACAGGAATGTCTTTTTCCTTTCTTAAAAAAAAAAAAAAGAATCCATTTTTCTTTATAGGCTAAAACACAAGGATAATTCCCAGCAACAGTAAACTATATGAAGAGGTAAATGTCATAAATAATAAACACCCATGTTCTGTGAAATCAATTTTATCAGCATTACTTGAATTAATGTTCAAATGTGGTAGCCAGACCCATAGCCAGGACATTGTCACCAGGGGGTGAGGTGGGGAGGGCAGAGGCAGACTGCACGGCAAGGGGGTAGTTGTAATTGTCCTTTGTAATAAAACTTTATTTTTCTTAAATAAGGAAAAATTAGATATGTGATTGCTCAAGATAACATATTTTACCATTCAGAAATTTCTACAGCAAGGGCAAAAAAAATTTGAGGGGGAGGAGAGAATGCCCTCTTATGCTCCCCTCCACTCTTAGCTATGGGCCTCTGCTGAAAGTAGCAGATAATAGCTTTTGCTGTCAGTTAAAACCCTCTGTCCCAGAAAACCTTTTCATTGTTGTAGATTAGCGGCATTACCTTCAGCAGATGTCCCTAAATTGCCCCAATTACATAGAATCAGAGTGACCAAGTCTCCAAGCTAACTGAAGGTCACTTCATATTTAATTTGGCAAATTAAATCTATTTGTAAAAGCAAAAGAGTTGAACATCAGAAGGGAGGCCACAAATCAAGGAACCATCCCTGTTCAGGAAATCTTTTCAATACTTGCTTAACATTAAGCATAAGCTTAAATCCCCTGAACGTCATGATTGCGTGCTTTTGTGAAACGAGGTCTCTATGACTTTTAAAAACTATTTTTTACATGTCACTTTAATTTAAGGCAGCTTATACAACAAACATGAAAAAGAAAGTAAAATATCATCAGACAAGGTGTGGAAGAGAAAAGTTCCAACTACATAGGTGTTAAAGTAAGAATAATTGTATCATGGCTGCATAAAGGATTACATTATCATTGTTTCCCGTCATTTATTACTTTCTGAACCTTTTACCTCTGATGGTGAAGTTTTTCACGCTTGTTCACAACTTTAAATAATTTGGGGGGAGGGAAGGGGAAGTTTTAGATCACCTGTTTCGATGTGTGGAGGTAAAATCTTGGAATGTGACATGGTGATGGTCCTAAATTATAGTATTGTGATGTCTGAGAAAATAGAACGTTGTCACAAAATAGCAGACTTATGATGCCTATGCTAAAAAGGGCAGAATTCAATGTGGAAATCTCCTTGCTTTTATGGCCAAGTCTATATCCAGCACAGTCTGAGTACACAAGAAAGACAAATGATGACAGGCAGAGAGAGCTGAAGTTAAGTCTACCCACTACCAACCTACCAATCAACCGGTCACTTTTGCAATGGGCTGTCCTCATATGAGAATTGTCTCAGGTTTAAACCTGGGACAGCTGAGGTGTCTGTGGGCAAAAACAAAGACAAGATGATAGCCCACACCAGGTGGGTGTTTAGTAGGTGTTCGCTACCCGTATTCGGTGCCCACCAGATGTGAACCCCCACCTGCTACATGGTCAGACCCAGGGCAGCAGCAGGCGATGCCCCAGCTCAGCACGGGGGCAAGAACAGACAACCTGATGTGCTGAGTGCAAGGCTCAAGCCACTCTGGCTCCCACTAGCACAGAGCTGACCCAGATGGGCACCCGGTTCCTCTCCCAGGCACATGAGCCCACAGGGGACATGAGCCAACTCAGGGACTGGTTCTGGCTAGCTCAGTCATTGGGGCTCACAGGGGTCTGCTCTGCTCCTGGGACACTGACTGCAAAACCCAGAGGAGACGCCACACCCCAGCTGGGGTACTGCACTCCCCGAAGGCTTACATTGCTGTGAGCTAGAAACCGGGTGGTAACAACATGCCAAGACTGATTGCTTTCACTTTGAATTTTTACTTTCACCTTCAGCGTTCACTCTAGGTGCTCAATAAACTGTGTGATTTGTAACACAAACTCAGCATTGTGTGCATAGCAAAGGTTTACTTCCACGTGAGCCTGGGCATTGATTGCAGTGTCCAAATAGCCATTAGTAAAAGACTGCTAGGGGCTATATTTCCCTTGAGCTTAATGGGCCATCGTCAGCTCATTAACAGCTCTTGTCTTTTGTATCACAAGCTCCGTCTTTACAACTGCATGCTAGCTGCCAGCAAGAGGTGTTAGTACTGTGATTGACTACGTTTTCAACCTATACAGATCTAATAAACTCAGCATTCTGTGCATACGAGAAGGTTACTTCCAGCTGCAAAGTGCTAGCAGATATGAACCCCCATGGGTGGGTGGGGATAGTAGGTGCTGGCCAGCTGGGGCAGCTTCTTCTGCTCATAGTTTACAGCAGCTACACATCATGACAGGAGCCGGGATACTGGGAAAGGGGTGGTGGAAGAAGTGCAACGCCTGCCTGTGTATTAGGTTTGTCATACTAAACCTATGAGTAGGGGCTGCCTGTATGCACTAGGGGTGTGAACCAGGCCCCCATGTAGTTTTCATTTTTGTTATTCAAAAATGTCATTTTTGTTATCGTTAACGACAATAATAATTTTCGTTATCGTTGTTTTGTTGTTGTTTTTATCGATATCATTATCGGTATCAGTATCAATATCATTATTGGTATCGTTTTCATTATCAGTATCTATTTATTATTGTTGTCGATATCATTATCAATATCATTGTTGATATTGGTGCCATTTCAAACGAAGATTTTATTTTTGGTATTGGTATCGATTTCCGTGCACAACTAATATCTATCTAAATCTAAGGGAGATGGGAAGGGAAAAGGAAAACTATTATCTAATCAATTATCTATATAACTATTCTAATCTAATCTATATGTCTATAATAGATATCTATATCTAATCTATACTACCTATCTATATATAATGTACAGGGGGGAGAAGGGCAGGGAAAGGGAGAAGGTAAAATGTAGGGTATGAGGAAGGAAAGGTATTGGTGGTAATACAATGAGGGCTAGGGAGGATTTTTTGTGTGCAAGCACCACAGTTCTGTAAACGCAGCCTGACAAGCAGAGCTCTCACAGAATGGAGAGAAAAAACCTGGCCCTCCCATTATAAAGGGTTGCAGTGCCCTCCCCCAGAGTCCCCCAATTGGCTGTGGGAGGCAACAGGCATTGAGCAATCACAGAGTGCCATGAGACTGCTGGGGCCTGCTTGCACTGCTCATTGGCCAGCAATACATCCATCAGATACTGCTGAGGTGCTCACCCCTCCCAACACAGGCACCGTTCAAGAGTTCAACCCTGTTAAGATTCCGAGATGTCTGCTCCCTCCTCCCCCTCCACATTTTCCCTCCAAAATCCAACTGCCACAGCACTAATAATAACGATAATGACGTCATTTTTGTTTCTCGTTTGTTTCTCGTTATCATTTTTGTTATCACTACTGTTATCGCTACCGTTACCGTTATTCTCTGTTGTCATTTTTGTTACTGTTGTTCTCTGTTGTCGTTTTCGTTATTGCAATAACGAAAACAAAAACAACAATTTTCATTACCGTTATTGTAATAATGAAAATGGCATGCGCACCCCTAGTATGCACATGAATACATGCAGGGGGCTGCCCATTTATTAGTTCTACATGCTAAAATGTGAGAGTGGGGGCTGCATGGACCGAACACAAACTCCAGTGGGCAATCGTTTTGTCTGAAAACACCCTGTGATAAGAGATGCCCACCAGGATCTGTGAATGCACCAACCTACTAAAGTTTCACTAGGAGGGATCCCACCAATTAATAGGTGTGATGTATTAAACGTCATCAGTTTTTCCCCCCAATTACATGTCCTGGAATTAGGCATGGAAAGTTGGTAGCTCCTGGTCCCAGAGGAAGTTAGAGACAGAATGAGGTGGCATCTCATCCCAGACTTCCTCACTCCCAACCCAAGCCCATACTCCCGCCACCCACCCACCCCTCCCACTATAAAACCTATACTACTGGTCTGGATTAAGCAGATGGAATAATAAGACTGAATATGTCAACAAATATTCTTTACCTACCGACACTGTTATCTCCAGCTTTCCCCACAGTGTAACCAGTGGAGGATCCCTCATTCAAGGACAGTACCCCATTCATATCTCTCCTCTATCTGCTATTGCCCTCTACTTAGTTGTGCTCCCCACAAAAGAAAGTGCCTCTCTAGTTGCCTCCTCCTTCTGGTTATGCCACTACTCCACAGAAAGGAAAATTAAAGGTAGGTTGATAGTTGACAAGATCACTAAATTCTTGACCACAACCCTAATAAATACATTGCAAGGATGGGTGCTTTTAAATGAGCAAGACAATGAGGCTGGGGCATGGGATCCGTGACCAGTAAGCACTACAACACTACCATGGAGCACCCACTCAGGTTGAGTGTGTGGGGAGGGATTGAAACAGGCAGCTCGCAGTGTGGCTACCCTGGCCACGGAGGCAAGCCACCATGCACTCCCTCTGCCATAGACCATAGGGGAGGGGGAAGTGCACCAGGCTGGCCTTTGCAATGCACATGTCCCCGGCATAAGCACTGGGGAACCTGGGCTCCCCAGCACTCCTGGACAGTTTTTGTGCTTTGCAAAGGCTGCATCCATCCACCCACAGTGCCTATGAGCAGTGGACTGGTCTGCTAGAGTGGTTGGTGGCTCCACTTCATAGGGGCAGGGGCTCCATGGTCACCCATATTTCTCTGCAGTTCTCCATAGAGTGGCCATGAATGGGTGCTCCATGGCTCACAGGAACACACATTCCCCCGCTCCACCTTCAGATGGTCAGTCAGATGTGTGGCTCCTGGCTGGCCATGCAGGATAGCATTTCATTTAAGAACAGCCAAGGAGGCACCAGAGACCATCCAAAGAGAGACAACGAGGTGGTGTTGACACGGCTTCAGGGCCTGGCGGGGTTGTGTGGGACCGCTTGAGTGGTTCCGCTCATTCTTAGCTGGGAGAACCCAGAGAGTGGTGATGTGTGGTGGCTCATCATTTCCCTGGGAGCTCCCTTGTGGGGTCCCGCAAGGTTCCATCTTGTCCCCACTCAATTTGGGGATGTGTTCATACAAAATGTTCCTTAACCAGATGTAGTTTATCCAGGTTTAGTCTACCCAGAGGCAAAGGCATTTATGTGACTGCTCATATATGGGGCTTAAGTTACCTCCTGGTAGGGCCGATCCCATGCCCCGTAGATCCTGCATGCACCCCCCTGTGCGTGCATGCATGCAGAAACTGTGTACACCTCCATTGTGGGCGCATTGTGCTGTGTGGATGATCCGCAGGGCATGGGATCAGCCCCAGTGGTTGTAATTCAGTGATAGAAGTCATACAATCCATTAATGTGCAGCATTTCTCACCTGATTAAGTTGGTGAAAAGCACTCATTGTCACCGCCGCAACCAGGCACAGCAATAGATCCAAGAGCACACAAAGGCTGCGAACCTGGGTGACCAAAGGAGGCAGGACATCAGCAATAATAGGGGTCCCTTTGTCCCCCTGGCCACACGGCCAGCCAACCATCTTCACCTCACTCTTGTCTGGATTCAATCTTAATCAGCTTGTTCGCATCCAGCTCCCGACAGCAGTTAGGCAGCTGGTAAGCAATGAGACTTCAGGGCCTGGGTCAGATGAAAAAGAGAGAGAGAGTTGGGTGTTGTCAGCATACTGATAGCACTTAATTCAAAATCTCTTAACAATCTCACCCAGGGGCCTCAGATACACACTGAACAGGAGTGGGGACAACCTGGACCCCACAAGGGAGCTCCCAAGGGATGGCGAGCCACCACCCAATCACTCCCTGGGTTCTCCTGGCTAGGGATGAGCAGAACTATTCAAGAGCGGTACCGCATACCCCCACCCGCTCCCATAGCCGTGTCAACAACACCCCATGATCATGGAGTGGGCCGTGGCTCAGGTGGTAGAGTGAATGCTTTGCATGTATAAGGTTCCAAATTTAATCTCTGGCATCTCTGATTCATGGTTTAGTGAGCACAATTAATGTGTGCTTCGTGTCCCTAAACAAATGAGAACAGCACCCAATATCACATACCTTGGGACTACTAGATGATGCCCTCTACCCTTCCCTGTGGCAGCTCTAGCTAACCAAAAAGACCTCTGAATGTTGAATACCTGGAGTGAATGATAGTGGGTGGATCTGAAAATATCTGATGCTGGCTACTGTTGGAAACAGGCTTATGGGATAGATGAACCATTGGCCTGATGAGGATGGCAGTTCTTATGTTCTTGAGAGTCACCATATCAATTAGTTTTTATTTGGCCCTTTGCAGTTCCTTGATTTGGCCTCTGGATCCAGTTTCTTCCCCTAAGCACTGATAGGCTGCACTCTAGTTTAGTTTATTGGCATGAGCTTTTGCTATAGCCCAAAAAGCAAACAATCAAAACATAAAACACCAAGTTAAAACCTAATACACGTAATAGGCATATACAATAAAATACCTTACATTCCTTACTGACATGATAAATTAAAACTAGAGGGATTTGACCCAAAGACCAATAAAATAAATATAATTGATATAGTTCAGTAACCTCTAACTATTATTGCATATACAAGTCGTTATCCCTCTACTTAACATGGCAAAGGACTTACCAAGATGAATAAACTATACAAGTTTAGCCTCATTGAGTTAAGCTGGAACATAGAACTATCACTCTCATTGACTCAGTCCCAACTGGATTTCCTGCAATTTTTGCCTCATTAAAATTATCTTTCATTCGACCAAAGTAAGAAAGGTAGCTATGGCCACCAGCACATCTCTCTCCACTCATGTAAGGAGAAAATAGTAAGTCCCCATATCACTAAAAGTACGTTCCTTTTTGACTATTGGTAACAGCCAAACTGTCCGTAGCGATGTATAATAGGGGCACCTTAATAGCACATGATCCGTCGATTCGATCTCCTCTAGTGAACATGAACAGGGACGCTTATTATAGGGAACCTTATTATGCCTGCCTTCCGTAACCGCAGTGCGGAAAGTCTGGAAGCGCAGTTGAGTAAACAGCCTACGCAGACATGCGTTTGTCAGGCCATCCAAATATACTTCCAAATGGACCTCTACCTTAAACTGGCTCAAATAGGGCGCTACTCTCCATTGAGATATTGCTGTCAGGTCTTCCTGGTGAGCTATATCTTGCATCTTTCTCTGCAATTCTACCTTAATAACACTCAAGTTTTTGCCCTCGAAAGGGGGAAAGAGTTAAAGATGAGAGCATGCACACAAGGATAAGGGACAGGTCCCCGTGAGCATATTACATCGGTGCTCCGTTCTCTGCACTGGCTGCCTATAGTCTTCTGAGCCCGATTCAAGGTGCTGGTTCTTACCTATAAAGCCCTATAAAGATCCCATATATTTGTGGGATCAACTCACTCCCTGTGCTCTGGATCGGCCCCCGCAGTCAACCAAGAGTGCCCTTGTCAAAGTCCCCCGGGTTTCCCAGGGGGCGACTATGGAGAGGGTGTTCTCAGTGGCTGTGCCAAGGCTGTGGAACTCCCTCCCGGCAAAGGCTTGGGTGGGCCCGAACCAAACCTCTTTTCAACATCAATGCAAAACCTGGCTGTTCTGCCAGACCTTTGGTGAGGGAGATGGGTGAGAGTGGGTTTTTATTTTTATGGGGGGGAGGTAAGGGTGGGGTATTTTATTTCCTCCCTCCTCTTTTCCCGGAGGATGTTTCCCCCCTTTTTCCCTCTTCCCCCTATTTTAGATGGATTATGTTGCTGTTTGTTTATTTTTATGTGTGTTTTTATACTTTTATATATTGTAAGCCGCCCTGAGCTGCCTTTGGCAGGAGGGGTAGGCTATAAAATGTTTTAATAAAATAAATAAAAATAAAAGAAATAAGGGACAGATCAAAGGCACAGATCCATGCTTTGGCCCCTCCTCTTCATGTGTGCACCCCATAGGCACCTCCACCTTTTATGTGACTTTCAGAGCTTGGATTAATTTTTCAACTGGGAGGGAAAAGGTTTCCCACCTCTGATATAGTACTTTCAGTATCCTTCCTACAAGCTCCCTGACCAGTGAACAAGAAAAAAAAAATACATGGAAAAATCCTTAAGATCCCAAATACCCAGTAGTATCAGATTGCTTATAGAGCAGGGACAAAATTCAAAGGGGCGAACACTATTTCCCCCTTTCAAAAACACTAAAAGCACACAAGGCTGTGTGCAAATGCTGTCTGGGAGCAAGCTGGACTAAATTCCCAGCATGCTCCCAGACAGCTTTAGGAGCATGCTCAGACAAACCTCCCTCAAAGGTTAAACGCACAGTGGCAGAGTCCAGACTAGAGCTCCTCACAGCTTTTGGTGAGTGCCCACACTAGCTCTCTTCCCTGCCACCCGTTCCCCAGACACCACTGCCTACTTCCCTTCCGCGGCCCCCCGCTGCCTGTCCCCTCCTGCCCCCAGCCCCCTCTGAATTTGCATTCACTGAGGTTCTGAGAGCTGGCCCAAACACTTGGGACGAGTGCTCGGAACCACAGAAACACTCATGGATTTTTTTTATCTATATGTAGATTCGGTACATCCCTAAAAATACCCAACCAACCAATTATTTAAAACAAAAAAAACAAAAAAACCTAAAAAATAAATCCAAAATAAAATTTTAAAATACATCGCACAGGAAGTGGGAACAATTAAAAGGGGCTGTACCATAGTGAAGAGCAACAAAAGTCAGGGGTGGGGAATAATACATAAACAATAAAATTATTATTATTTAAATTGATATGCTACTCTTCCCATCAAGGCTCAGGGCAGCTTACAATTACCCACCACAGTAGAGATATCCAGTCCATTTTCTGCTGCTGCAGCTTCTGGCCTGACCCAGACTAGTTCCAGGCTGCTGTTTTCATGTCTTCTGCTCCTCAGATGCTGATTGGTTTTAGGGTGCCTGGAAAAGGCACCCTAAAACCATTCTGATTGGCTGGTTCCTATGAAGAAACCCATGCCTTTCTGCCCTGGTCCTTCCTCAAGCCCCTCCCCATGCCTTTAATGCAGCGGCACCCTGTGAGCACCCATCCCAGTTGCCCTTGGGACATCAGCACTTCAGAGGCAAGGAGAGGGGCCCTCCTGCTTCTGCCATCCTGGACACTCCTTCCATCCTCCCTCCCCCCTCTGCTCAAAAGGTGCTGGCCATGCAAGCCCCACAGCCAGCCCAGCTCTAGCCTGCCTCCTGCTACATGTCCCCACCTCCCCCCTGCCTCCCCCATGGCCACCGCCATTCATCTCAAGATGTGCAGAAGCACGGTTTGCCTGTGTGCACTCTGCGCATGTGCACCAGGTGCGGCTCCCCCCCCAGGATGTTTGGGGCAGTGCCCCCCATGCGCCCTGGGGGACCCCCACCGTGCCATCAGAAAGAAAAGGGGGGGGGACTCGCGCCGCCGCTTCTGACAGCAGCAGCAGCCTCTGACCTGCTTCAGAGGTTGCTGCTGCTGTCAGACTCTATCTCCCTTCCGGGACCCACTCTCAGAGCCGCTCTGAGAGTGGGTGCCAGAAGGGACAAAAAGGCTGAGCTGCTCAGCCGCCCAAACCGCATTTTCTATTGAAAACGCGATTTGGGCCGCTGAGCCCCTCAGTCCACAGCACGCATAGGACGTGCTCTGGAGGGAGGGGCTAGCCTAGTTCCATTGCGCCTAATGGGCGCAATGGAACTTCTCGCCTGGGCGCTTGTTGCAAGCGCTCAGACGAGAAGCTTTGAGCTGGGCGGCTGAGGCAGGGAGCAGCGCACATACGCGCTGCTCCCTGCCTCAGTCACACGTGGAGTCGCCGAGTCAGCCGCTTGGACCCCCAGTGCTGCCGCTCGCGGCTCTCCCCCCCAATCTGCCTCTTGGCTCAGAGCAGTGGGGGGGGGAGGGGAAGCGGCTCCCCCCCCCCCCCCCC
>QEPC01003194.1:6609864-6630535 GCA_003113815.1 Sphenodon punctatus
TTTTACATCTCTCCATTGTGAAAACTGACCATTTAGTCCTACCCTTTGCTTTCTATCTTTTAACCAGTTTCTGATCCATAGTAAGACACTATCTCCTATCCCATGACTTTTTAATTTTCTCAAGAGTCTCTCATGAAGGACCTTAACAAACGCTTTCTGGAAATCCAGGTACAGTATATCTACTGGGTCTCCCTTGTCCGCATGCTTATTTACACCCTCAAAGAATTCCAACAGGTTAGTGAGGCATGACTTATCTTTACTAAATCCATGTTGACTCTACCCCATTAAGCCATGTTTGTCAGCATGCCCTGTAATTCTGTCCTTAATGATGGTTTCCACCATTTTGTCAAGCACAGACGTCTGTTTCCCAAACTGTGTTCCTTTGCACTTGACAGCAACACATCTCACACTCAGAAGAAGTCTAAATAGCTCTCTGTGGCATCAGCCTCAAATGGAAAGATTGGGTTTTAGCCTTTCTGAAAGACTTGGATGACTTAAGGACTGGAAGCCATATTAGATTAAGGAGCGTAAACCAGTCTACCAGTAAGAAAAAACTGATATTATATATGTATATATGTGGCATGTTCATTTAATGAGAGCCAAATATATAATTTATTTTTTACAAGGCCTGGAGCTTCTCATTTCTGTACTTTGACCAAAAAGTCTAATGCACAAAGAGCTTAACAGCAACAGATAATAAAAAAGCAGCCAAAGCCATGAAACGCAATGCAATTTGCATCTAAATACACGTTAGAGATAACAACGTGTTCAGAGGAAAACGCAGTTATTGCCAGTTCACAAGACTTATTTTCTGATATCATTGTGGGAACCAAATGAATTGCAAAACATCTGCAAGGTCCAGAGTGTCAATTATGCCTTTATGTACACAGGGGAAACGTCACATGATTGAGTCAGTCATTGGACATGGTTGATTGTAAGTTTTTATCCACTGCGTAGCCTTAAAGCTTCACTCAACAGTCACATTAGACAAAGGGACTGTCAGAGGGGGAGATGGATCAGTTCGGCCACTCATAGAAGGAGTCGCTCATTGGCAAAGAGTATGTCCGTGGTGGTGGACAGCTTTGTCATTTTGTTTGTGCATATCCTGGCTGGTTGGTGCTTCTAAAAGGTCTGTTTCAGATCTAGACATCTATAAGTAGTCAAACCAAAAGCCATCAGCACACAAAGCACAGATATCACTTGGGATTTTAAAAGGGAATTGCCACTGAGGCTGCCTTTAGAAGAATCCTAATTTTATTAAGCGAATTCCGAGTTTCTTAATCAAATTTCCTTCCCAGTTCACAGACAAGTTCTTTAAAGCTCACAAAAAACTGACTGTCTGGAAACATATAAAGCAAACTCCACTTGGCCACAATCCATGTTTCTTAGGAGCTTTTAAGGTCAGAGACTGGCTTTTGAAAGATCCATATGTGAAATGTATGTGCCCAGTGATATATTTATTGGAATAGCTTGTGTGTGTCTGTTTATACTTATAGGCTGAACAAGTCTTAACAATATTCTGGCTGGATTTGCAAAACTTGCATTGTTTCTTAGGGAAGCTCTGGAGGCCAGCAAAGTTTTGAACTCATCTCATATACACACATGCATAGTATAGAGTGCTCATATGAAAGTGCAGTTTAGAGCATTAGATATGAAAGTGTATGTAATTTATTGGTGTCTACGGTCAAATGGCATCTGTTGGCTGAAAATTTGTACTAAATGCTATGGACATATTGTTTTCCTGCTGCATGTTGTGCTTAAAGATAAATTGTTAATAAGTTTTGAATTCTATCACCAGTGTCTGTTGCACTGAAGCCAACGTAGAGTAATTCTGACCAGCTGAGAATTTTGATAACCCTACCAAACAGGAAAAATTTTCAAGATGCAACCTGCTTTGGATAAGACGGGGGGAAAAGGCAATTTGAGATGAAAAGAATACAAAGAAATACGCTGCAGTACAGGATTGGTCTTGCACACGCTGAAGTCACTAGCAAAACTACCTCTTCTTGTAGTAGTGTAGGATCAGGGCCTAAGTAACATAAATTATTCTTTATTTACGTCGTGCCAGCAATATGCCTGGCGTTGAACTGTTGTGATTAGAGGCAAGTCCCGTCCCTGTCCTGGGGGGCTTACAATCTAGGATGGACAAGAGCAGGGAAGATAATGGGAGGGGAGACCAGTGTTTTTGCAAGGTCTCACTATTTTTTCTTCTGGTTTAAGAATATTGATCTACTGCTCATGCCAGTGCTGTACAATATTCTTTTTAAAAAGAGAAATGATTAACAAATTAATTTGTAGCACAAAGATCTGCAGTAGCACAGGAATGGAAAATCTAGGGAAAGTATATTACACTGAATTTAATATCAAAAACTAACAACACAGGGAGGGCCTGATATACTGAATTTATGGTTTACTTTCACCCTTATCTCATATGGCCCCTGTTACTGTAGTATCTGAGAACCTCACAATCTTTAGTGCAGGAATGGGGATACTTTTCCCTCTCATGAGCCTCTTTGAAAATTAGTACAAGTTCCACAGGCTGGATAGGAGTTGGAGGTGTGTTGAGGAGGAAGGGAGGGAGGAAAGGGAGGGTCTGGATCCCTCCCTCCCCTGTCCTTGAGTGCATGACCTCATCTCTGCTCCCTTCCCCCCTGAGCTCATTCCTTTCAGTGCTTAAGTTCCCTGGGCCAGACCCAGGGAATTAGAAAGGGACCAAATAAAAAACAGCTATGGGACAGATTTGGCTCGCAGTCCGGAGCTCCACACACCCGCATTAGTGTATTTATTTATACTTACATCGTTATTGTGAGGCAGGAAATTGCTATTCATTATCCCCATTTTACCAGGCACAAATAACATGTCTCCCAACATTCTGAACAGCCAAAGAGGGACAAGCCCCACCCCTTCAGCCAATCTTCTTCACTTCCTTACACACACGCCTCTCCCAAGTGCTTTCTTGCTTCTCATACCACTAAGGTTTTTGTCATTCCATCATCTTCCCATTGGCCTCTCAAGAGCTTTTTATGGGAGGCAACCAGGAAAGAGATGCTTGAGGCTTAAATACTGAGGGGGGGCGGGAACAAATTTTGTGTTTCTGATTTCTATTCTGGTTTCAGTGGCAATTTTCTATGGGGGGTGTGTGTTGTGTTTTGTCTCAACATTTGGGGATCTGTTCTGATTGCTGATGTATACCACTATTTTGAAGCTCTACAGGAGGCAATCACAATGCAAGACAGATTGCAGGAGCCAGGCACTGTGAGATTCTGCTTCTATACCAGGGGTGGGGAACCTCGGGTCCGGGAGCCAGATATGGCCCACCACAGGTTTTTATGTGGCCCCTTTCCAGTATCTGGCTCCTGGATTCAGTTCCTACCCCCAACCACTGAAAAACTGAGCTCAGGGTAAGGGAGCAGAGATGAGGGCATGCACACAAGAATAGGGGATAGATCCACAGCACAAATCCATGATCTGGGCCCTCTTTCTCTTGAGTGCACCCCTTTAGCACCCCAATCTCCAATTTCTATGCAGCCCTTGGAGCTTGTATTAATTTTCAAAATGGCCCTCGGGAGGGGAAAAGTCCCACCTCCCTGCCCCCCCGGTCTATACTGATTAGCAGCTTCCACCTACCAAGAAGGATTTTTGCAAGGTGCAATAACTATTTTTACAAACAAACAAAATATATGAGCATGTTTCCCCCTCGCTCTCCACTCCCGAGGGTCTAGCAGGGCAAAGGTTCTGGGTGAAGTGTCACCCTCACCCACAATGAGACTGCAGGACCTAGGGGCTGTGAAATTCTGCTTCAGTACTGATCAGCAGCTCCCACGTAGCAAGCACCCAGCAGGAAGAAATCTACAAGGCACAATAACTGTTTTGACAATTTAAAAATATATACTGATCGACAGCAGGACTAAGGTCACAATCACAAATGATTCCCCCCTCCCCACAGCACTGGCTACGCTCTGCAGTGCCACATTTTATTACCCCACCCCACCCCCAGTATGTCAGTAGTTCCAGCAAGATGGGGGAGCAGTTGAACCAGGCTGTGAGGGCAGGAGGGAATCAAGATCATTGGTGGCAGCAGCAGCAGGGAGAGCAGGACTGGGGTAATCTCATTGCCTTGGCTTCTTTGTAGTGGCTCCTCCCTCCCCACTGCTCTGCTCTTTGGTTTCCATGCCCCACCCACCCCCGTCTCTCTCACTCCTGGCTGCTGCTAGCACTGCCTAGTGATGTGCAAGGGAAAGCTTCCCACAGTGCACCAAGAGTAGGTCTGTCCTTCCCAATTGTAGCCCGGGGGAGGGCGGAACCACAACACCACAAAATAGGTTCCTGTTTTTGTCTTTCATTTTTTAACCTCAAAATTGCCAATTTCATCCATTTTGGGGTCTTTAACATTTTAGGGTGCGCAACCCCATAATACTGTTTTTTCCCCCTCTCTCTCATGAAAGGGGCTTTGACCCCCCTGAAAAAGGAACCGTGGAATTCAGCAACCAAGACTGTCCCTCTTGAACAAGGACTGTTGGGAGGTATGATGCAGACTGACAGCATGATCCTCTTAGCACCAGTATGAGTCTTATTCACTTCAGTGAGTCTTACACCAGCGCCAAGTACTAGTGCTAAATGCCCTGAGGATCGGTACATGACTTCCCCAACATAACATAGAACATCTGTTACGGAGCTAGGTATTAAAACCAGCTCTCCAAAGGACCAGGCATTTGCCATTACTGCTGTGTAGAGGGCCCCCTATAAGGTGCTAATGTGTGTATTTAGATCCAAGAGCAAGGGTTCGGAGAGAGGAGAGTTTTCTGTGTGCCTTAGAATAGATGCTGCATGACCCTTCAAGCCTTAAACCAAAGTATTGGAGATAAACCAAGTACTGAACCTGTAGAGAAGACTGCTTCAATATTGTAAAGTCCTCAGATAGGTCCATTGTTTCTGAATAGTATGTTGAACCACTACAGAGGAAATTATTTCAAGCCTCTTAAGCTAAGAACCAATTGTGTTATGTGTTTTCAATGCCTGTGTGCGAATGCTCTACATGGTTACGTTCTCATTCTGGTCCACATGTAATGTATAAAACCAAGCTCACAGTGTGAGTGGGGGTTGGAGTTCAAGAGAGAGACGTTTGGGCAGTGAGAGTGCGTCGTCGGGAGCCAGCAAAAGATGGCAGCAAGCAAGAAGAGCGAAAGTCAGTCTGCAGGAAGAACAGAGACAGTGAGGAAGAAAGACGAGTCTTTGTATGCTATTGATTCAATAGAGAAATTGAGTTTACACACTTTGAATCAAGTCTTGGTGGCATCTTCTTTTGGAGATGATAGATACCTAGCTCCTGGGCCTCATGTTGAGCTGAATCACTTTGCCTACTCTCCTTGGAGGCATCACACCAGACCCTTCTTCCTCACCAAAGCAGAATTTGAACTCAGAGTGTTCAATAATTGCTCAAAGGTCACTCTATCATCTTATTCACCAACAAACTGCAGCAAGAACTTTGGTGCAGAATTTAAGTTCAGCTTTCGGCAGGCCTAAGTTGTGACAACACATCAGAAAGCACCAGCTTGAGTGAAATTAAGCCCTTTGAAGACATTCTCTTCAAAGGGCCCTTCTTCTAAAAGCGTACGTAGCTGAGGGAGGAACTATGGGAGAGGCAGTCCTAGGTTAAAAGTCTAAGCAAGAAGACATCAGATTGAAAAACAAGGTCAAAAGGGAGCAAGTGTCTTTAATTTCTCCAGAGAGCTTAAAGTCAAAGCTGTCAATTATAAGCATGCACAAAAGATCAAACATGCTCTGAATTTCATGAACCTTCATGTTATTCTAACCTAGTCTTTGTATTCAGAGCAGTTATATTTATTAAGGTTCAGATGCACTTTGACTTAAACCACTGCCCCCAATGAAAATTCTGGAAACTCCTCCTACCCTCTCCTTATGTAACTCCCCGTTCTTTACTGGGAAATAAGGAATTTCCTGTTCTCCAAACCTAGTGTGTATAGAAATATAATTCATGTACACACACAATGAAGCCAATGAGTCTACTTTGTGAGCAGGCACTCTTGTTGCAAGTAAAGCTTTGTAGGACTAGGCATACTTTAAACAGTCTAAACTTGCAAACATTTGACTAGGGCTGTGCACAGCCTCAAGGATTTGTGTCTGTGGCCGTTTTTAGATGAACATGGAGGCGCCCGCACTTGTTTTCCAAAAGATCCGGCAGTCCGTTTTACACGTGACGACGACGGGCGATGCGCATCCATTTCCGGCCATGAACTGACCGGGTCGGCGATCGAGGCCGGTCATACACGGCAGGAAATGGATGTGCATCACCCGCGCATGCACGTATTCGGTGGCGGCGTCACGTGTAAAACGGACTGCCGGGTCTTTGGGAAAACAAGCGCGGGCGCCACCGCGCTCGTCTAAAAAAGGCCTGTGTCTTGGTATTTGTATTTTTGCCTGTGTTCACTGCATTTTCCCAATTGCTGCCAATGTGGAAAACGCAGGCTGTTTTACATGAGACAGTCCCACTCATGCCCATGGGCATGAGTGGGTGCCACCCGTGTGCATGCTCCTGTGACCCACGCATCCCCACTAACAGAGCAACTGGTGAAAATGGAGGTTGCTGTGTGATTGGGGATGCATGGAGTGTGGGGGTGTGCCTGGGTCGCACACCCCTCCCTAAAAATGGCCACAATGAACATTGTGTAACAGGACCGGTTGTTACCCACCTGTACATGCAGCCAGGAGGCTGGCTGACTGGCTGTTTAAGGGCAAGAAGCAGGTGAGTGGGTAAAACAAGCCACAGGGAGTTTAAATTGCTGCTGCAGTATCAGCTGAGTGTGGCACAGGATTCCTGAGACCAGAAGTGGAATAGCAGGCTCGACTGGCAGCTCAGGAACGCAGTGTGGAGCCAGAGAAGGAAAGGTGCCAGGGACGTTCAAGCGGGGGAGCACAGGTGGACGAGCTGGTGGAAGGCTGAGCAACCTGGAGTGCAAGCCGGTGTTGTGGCAACATGGCAAAGAAGGGACACCATAGGGTTGCCAGGAGGCAATCCCACTGAGAGGTGAACCAATGGCAACAGGATGCACCCAGGAGACAGTACCACTGACAGGAGGTCTGCCGGAAAATATCAAGCCAACTGGGAGTGTTGGGCTAAGAAACTGTAAGTTACTGGAGTTGGGATTAATAAGACGGCAAGGAGGGGGCCACCAGGGGGCGTGCGCTGGGAATAGCTGTGCCTGGTTAGAGCTCCAGTGAGGCCTATACATAAAACGATCCCAGAAAGCTACAAAACTAAATCTTCCCTTCAACAAGGGGTAGCCAATGAAATCTAAACTTCGGAGGCGCAAGAGGGTGCAAAAAAAATCTTCTCAAAAGGGGAAAAAGCTGATTTCCCAGCATCCTTCTCCTGAGGCCTGCTCGGCTGAAACTCCCACCCTGAACGACAAAATGGCTGCTGCTGCTGAGTCAAGAATAAAAGATCTTCAGGTCAGTGTACTTAATATTGAAGCAAGAGGCGCAATGCGCATGCACAGCTGTTAGGAGCGCCGAGATCCCGCTCCTCCCAGCGCCAAAGCAAAAGCGCACAAAATGGCAAACATTTAAAAAAATAAAATAAAAAACAAAACCAAGACCCAGGCAGGGGAGACACCGGGGCATGGGCCCAGCTAAAAAACCAGCGGAGAAGGGGCCAATAACAAGGTTCTACCAACAAAGGCAGTCGGCGGAGTCAGGGCAGCAAGCACACTGTGAGCAATAAAACGGCGGCCGCGGCCCAGCCAAACTCCCCGGGGGACCCTGAAAGGGACCAGGCCACTATGGATATCATACTGGCTGAGATAAAGGCCTCTAGGGCAGTAGCCCTAAAAGATAAACAAGAAATCCTAGAAAAAATAAGTAAAGTAAAAGGCTCGGTGGAGGAGGGAAACAAAAAGCTAGAAAACTTAAGCAGGCGGCTGGAGGGGGCTGAGGAACGTATCTCCAGCCTAGAAGATCAGTCCCTCCACTCTGAAAGCGACCTGGCTAAAATAAAAGAATCTCTGTCTCACTTGAGGGACAAATGCGAAGACCTTGAAAACAGGTCCAGGCGCTGCAACCTGCACATTATGGGGGTGAAGGAAGGGGCTGAGGCAGGAGGAGTACAGGAACTTTTACATCAAATATTTGCACAAAACTTCCCTGACCTGAAACACCTCCATAACGTGGAAATAGAGAGGGCACACAGAACGCTGCGCCCCAAACCGAAAGAAAGTGACCCCCCCAGAGCCATCATAGCAAAATTCTTGAAATTTAAAGATAAAGAGGCTCTTCTAGGAGCCGCGAGGAAAAAAAATCAAGGCTTGGAGTACCAGGGCAGCAAGCTCAAACTGCAGACAGACTACGCTCCTGACACAATGAGGAAACGCAGAGCCTGGTCCAAATATTTCACCGAGTTGATGGAGAGAGGGCTCAAGCCTCAACTCTGGCACCCGGCCAAACTGACCATCCTAATCAACGGCCGCAGGAAGATCTTCGAGGACCCAGCAGACCTGGAGATTTTCATCCAAGCACACAAACCTAAGCAACAGAGCACAGGCTAGAGATAGCCGGACTAACAGATGAGTGCTAAGCTTAATGTAGATAGGTCCTTTTACTTGTCTCTCTTATACATAGGTTTATTAACCTCTAAAGCTTCTTGGTTACAAATATAATGTTTAGTTATCAGATGCTTATATCATTGTACTCTAATGCGCAATTAAATGTTAACTGCCAAAAGTAACAGGGCATGGCGGAGCCCCAGTCTCCACCTAGCCCGATAGAAAACAAGGTACAGAAATAGACGCAAAGGCAAAAATAAAGACAGGAAATGCCGGGGGGAAGAAGGGAACAAAAATTGCAAAAGCAAAAGGGAAACTCACATATACACAAATGCGTGTACGTGTGTGCATAGGTAGCTATCTACCTAAAAAAATTAAAGAGAAAAATGAGAGGCCCCCCAAGGAATCTTTCAGTATTACTGAGAAAAAAAGAACGTATAGTTCCAATGGGCACAGGTTGCCAACTCGCATGTTAAAACTGTTAAGTGTGTTAGCTTGTTATATGTTAATGTTGTTAAGGTTTATTAAGTTTGTTACACCAAAACACATGTCAAACACCACCCTAGTATCAAGCCCTGGTTACCCTCTCAGAGAATGGACAGATACTCAGTCTAACATAGAAAAAAAAATAAAAAGCCCAGCTGCAGGGAAACTTCACCCAACCCCATGGCAGTGACACAAGGTGCCAAGCCTAACCTGAAATCCCTGACTCTAAATGTTAAGGGCTTAAACCACCCCATTAAAAGAAGGAAGGTGACAGACCTAATAATAGACCAGGCAGCGGAGATTTTTTTCCTACAAGAGACCCACTTGGTTCACAAAGACCTCCACCTATTCGCCAATCGCAGATTGGGAGATATATATGCCTCGTGTGGGCAGAAAAAGAAGGCAGGAGTCATAATAGGCTTCTCGAGCTCAGTAAGCTTCAAATTGTCCTTTACAAAGAAGGATAGGGAGGGCAGATTCCTGTTAATAAAGGGCACATTGAACGCCCAACAGGTAACCCTAGTCAATATCTATGCCCCAAACGAAAAGACCCACCAATTTTTCCAAAAATACACCCCCATCATTAGCCAAAACGCAGAGGGCCTACTCATCATGCAGGGGGACTTTAACTCCCCACTGACAGAGCTAGACCACTCCACCCAGGCACCACTTAAGAAAACGCACAAAAATGTAGCCGCTGTGATCTCACAACATGACTTGATTGATGCCTGGCGGTGTTTAAACCCCTCTACCAGGAGTTATACTTACCACTCCATGGTGCACAATACATACTCAAAAATCGATCACATCCTATTAGAAAAAGACTCCCTGTATAGATGCCTAAAAAGCGAGGTAATCCCAGCAACATTCACGGATCACAATGCACTGCTGACCGTTTTCGCCTGGGGGACCTCTGAACAGAGGGCCGAACGTACTTGGCAGCTCGACAGGGGTCTACTAAAATGCGAGGGGATAAAAGAGCAGATAGCTTCAGGCCTGAAAGAATACTTTGATTTAAACATGGGATCTGTGCTATCCCCACAAACACTTTGGGAAGCATCAAAGCCAGTAGTCAGAGGCAAATTTATAGCAATAAAGGCGGGGATAAACAAGAATAGGCGGGAGAGGAACGCAGAACTCCATAAGCAACTGCGTCTTCTGGAAAGCGAAAATAGTGCGTTCCCATCCAAAAAAACCCAACTCGAAATCCAAAAGTTAAAAAGTGAAATCGAAACAATCGAGACACAAAAAATCACACAACAATTAAGAAAGATCAAAAGCTTTTATTTTCAAAACTGTAACAAGCCAGGCAAAGTCTTAGCCCAGATGACAAAAAGTAGGCGAAAAAAATCTTCAATCCCAGTAATAAATCTCCCGGGAGGGAAAAAAACTTCCAACCAAAGCGAAATCCAGAACGCGTTTGTTAATTTTTACCAGAAATTGTACACCTCATCTAAGCCGGACCCTGTAGAGATAAAAGAATTCATTAATAAATATAATATCCCCAAATTTAACAGAGATCAGATTAAATTTCTAAATGCCCCTATTACGAATGCAGAAACGAAATTGACAATAAAAGAGCTAGTCAGAAATAAAGCATGCGGCCCCGATGGACTCCCTGCAGAGTTCTATCAAGCATTCAGTGCCATCTTAACTCCACACCTAACTAACACCTTTAATAATATTATGGAGGTGCAAACGATGCCCCCAACCTTTTATGAGGCGGTGATAACCCTTATCCCTAAACAGGGCAGAAACCAAGAGGAATGTGGCAACTACAGACCCATATCGCTGCTAAACGTCGACTATAAGATATTCGCCAAAATACTGGCCAACAGATTAGCAGCAATCATTGATAAAGTAATACACACGGACCAAACAGGCTTTATTCCAAATAGGCTGGGGATAGATAACATCAGGTGAACAGTCAACCTCATAATAGCTGCACGTAGGACCAGCACCCCGACCCTGATACTGTCAGCAGACGCGGAGAAGGCCTTTGACAGATCGGAGCCGGAATGTTTATACCAGGTAATGGAATGTATGGGCATAAAGGGGAACTTCCTAAAAGCAATCAGAGCCTTAAATTTAAAACCAAGCTCCCGCCTATTCATCAATGGCAACCTTTCTAACCCATTTTACCCGACTAGAGGCACGAGGCAAGGATGCCCCCTCTCTCCCCTTCTCTTTAATATTTCCCTGGAACTCCTAGCATGCGCAATAAGGCAGGAACAAGACATAACTGGCATACAAATAGGTCAGACCCAACACAAAGTCTCCCTGTTCGCAGACGACATGCTCATATACCTTACACACCCACAAAGTACAGTCCCCCAAACCCTCCAACTAATAGACCAGTTCAGTCGAATATCAGGGTACAAAATCAACTACCAAAAATCCCAGGCTTTAATCCTGGCAAAAAACAAGGAAGAAAAGCAAAACATTGCAAGGCAGACCCCCTTTACAATTGCGCAATCCCAGTTTAAATACTTAGGGGTAAATATCACCAGTGACCATGAAAAGCTCTTCAGGGCCAACTTTCCCAGCATACTAAATCAAATCCGGTCTGAAATTGCGACTTGGCAAAGACTTAAAACCTCTTGGCTAGGCTGCGTTAACCTATTTAAGATGATAGCGTTACCAAAAATCCTATACAAGGCAATGGCCCTCCCAATACACTTACCTGCAGCGTTCCTTAAACAATGCGAGCAAGCCATGATGGAAGCAATCTGGAAAGGGAAAAAACATAGAATTAACAAGAGAACTTTAATTAGAAGAAAGGATAAGGGAGGGATCAATATGCCTGACCTAACAAGCTACTTTAAAGCAACATCCCTCAGAACCCTAAAATACTGGTTCCACCCTACTGCTAACACCACTTGGGTAGAAATTGAGAAAGATATAATGGCTGTACCGGACTTCCAGGAACTACTGACCAGTAATAGAACCAGTGAGAGGTGTGAAATACAGAGTCACCCATTTGCACCCACAGCTATACACCATTGGCAACAAGTGTTACATAAACTGAAGCTGTCCCCTCTTGCCTCCCCATTCTCCCCTATAAATTCGCAGGAAGCAAAACAATCTGGTCTAGCCCCAGACCTCCGCAAAACACTTACCAAATGCAAAATCCTAAGAGCAGAACACCTGTTCCAGGATGAACGATTCCTACCCATCCAGGAACTGAGCACTAAAACGAAGGCAAAAATAAACACGTTTCAATACTTACAGCTAAAAGCGTTGTTCACAACCAAAGATAAAGTCCAGCACTATGCCAGACCCCCCACTAACATTGAGAAAATTGTCTTTGGCCACGGCCCAAATAAAGGGTTGATAGCCAGGATCTATGGGGCATTAATCGAGATGGGGACTGACAAACTAACACCCTGTATAGAGAAATGGGAAAAGGAGCTGGGGAAAAACTTCAATGAAAAACAGGTAACCTCAATTTGGCAACACATGCATGAGTGCGCCAGTTCCCTAGAAGTAAAAGAGACCCAAATCAAAGTAACCCTAAGATATTACTTAACCCCCCACCAATTCAAAAAGGCAGCTGGCCCAAACCCAGGTGCATGTTGGAGGGGGTGTGGGGAACAGGGTACGTACCTTCACTGCTGGTGGAACTGTCCCAGGGTGCAACCTCTATGGCGCATAATCTGGACATACATGAAAAAGGCCACCAAGATAGAGGTGCCCTTCCGTCCGGAGTCAGCGCTTCTGGGGCTCTACCCAAACATTCCGCTGTTAAATCACCACCAGGACACCTGCAAAATAATGACTCTGGCCGGACTAAACGTTATTGCCCGGAGCTGGAAAAATGCAACAGACATCTCAGAGATGGCATGGCTGAAACGCATGTGGTACATGTACTCCATGGAAAAACTAGCAGCCACCCAAGAGAACAAATCCAAGAAATTCACAACCAAATGGTTCACATGCATAGAAGTCATCCAAGGAAAAACCCTCCAAGAAGAATTTAAATCTTACCTGGTAAACTACAATGTATGAAACGTAAAAGGCATAATGGACACCAATAGGGAAAAACCCACAATGTTGACATGTGTGTGTTCAATTGTTTATTTTTATTTGGTGTATGTGTGTTGTGTTTGATAATAAAATTATAATCAATAAAATAAAAAAAAATAAGACAGCAAGGAGGCTGGAGCCTGTGGATTTGAGGGACTAGTGGGATGTTATTGGAGGTACAGGTGTATCCCTGAGAATGCCAGGTATTGTGTGAGTTAATTGTATATTAAGTATTGAAGTAATTATATTAAAGATGGCCTTGTCTAAACAAGAAATAGACTGCAAGGCTTGTTGTTCAGTCCCGATATGGGAGAAAGTGGACCCAGAGTACAAGCTGCTACACATAGGTCCCCGCATATGGGTTATTTTGGCACAGAAGTACAGTTAAGCTCTGCCAGTTTGACAGGCCTATAAGGAAAGAAAAATGTGATTAAAGCTGCTGCTACATCTGCTACTAATTTTAAATGGAGGGGATGCTGGTTTGGGGGAGGATGGAGAGTACAACTGGCTTGGTGGGGATGTTGTTAGCTTGGGGAGGTAGGAACCAGGCATGGATCTGGCTTAGCAGGGGTTGCTGGCTTAGGGAAAGGGAAATGGGGCATAGGACAAGGTTCAGGGTAGGTTACTGGCTTGGGGAGGGGGGATGGGACATGTGGCTGGCTCGGGGGTGTCATTTGGTTTCGGAGGTGTTGCTGGCTTGGGGATTCATCCTTTCCCTGTGTCAGATGGGGAGGGGGAAAGGGATGGAAGGATCGAGAGTAGGACAGGCCCTTGGAACGGGAACCGCTCGGGAATATGGCCATCTCTCCTGGAATACTCTAGGCTCCCCAGTAATCCCCTCAGGTTGGTAGGTGGGCTTTCCTCCTGGTTCAGAAGGCAACCCTTATAATCACAGGGGCGGAGAGACTGTGCCAACTACCGGGAAGAAGGGGCGGAGGGGAGACAATCACAATGCAAAGCGTTCGACCCAGACCACGGGTGAAATACACAGCGCGGGGTGACTTGGTGGAATGGACGAAGGGGGAAAAGGACCAGGGGTGAGGGATTAGGAAGGGGAAGAGGGATAAGGAGAGGACTGGGGAGGGACAAGGAGGGGCCAACAACCTGAGGAGGGAAGAGGAGGAAGATGGGCAAGGGAGCACCAAAACCTAACTATGAGATGGTGGGAGGATCTCCAGGGATAGGGCACACACACTCTACAATCACCAGAAAAGGGGAATGAGAGAGAGGAAACACAGGCTTGCACACACTCACACCACCAAGGAACTCAAGGCAGGCACTTAGCTTTGCAGATAGGAACAGGGGGACCAGCTTCTCTCAATGATTACCGGCGGGGAACTCGTGCCCCGCCGGCGTCTTTATGTGTTGCTCAATCTGCCCCAGTGGAGGCACCTGCGGGAGCATCAAGGTCCCGCCCCCGCTGCACCCGCCTCACTGCTAAGCACACGCTGCGTTGGGGCGGGGTGGAAGGCGTCACATGAAGGGGGCGTGGCCGCGGAAGGGATGGGCTCTGTGTTGCTGGCCACGGGGTGCCCCGTCGCCTATGGGGCACCCCCCCGCCAATGGCGAGGCGTCCCTCTGTGGGGGAAGTCGGGGTGCCCCCTCCACTCCCCACTGTTTGTTGGGGAAGGCGGCGGTCTCCCCGCCGCCAGGGCACGCCGCGAGGCCGCGGCGTAACACCCTGGCTTAGTTGGTCTCCACTGGGTTGGGCCTGACTGCAGTGCTGGAGACCGCAGTTCTGAGACAGCAGTGGCCCCTGTAGGTGGGGAGGGCTCACTACAGAATTCCCAGTCTCCAAGCAGCCAGCTAAGCCATGAGTCAGAGAACAGCTGCAGCTTGGCTCTGAATTAGATGGGTGCTGCAACTTTGGGGGGCCAGTTTGAGATATCAGATGCCACATTTCCCAGGAAATTTTGGGTTCATTCAGAACCCGAATACACAGCCCTAGTGTTTGTGTTTTGAACCCGAAAAGGTCTTTTTTGCATCTATTTGTATTTTGACAAAACCCAAATGCACAGCCGTACATTTAACCGTCAAAATTCTATTTGCACAAAAGACAAGGAACCTTGTCCCGCTAGTAGGCCATTTGGAAAATTAGTACAAGCTCCACAGACCAGATAGGGGTTGAGGTGCGAATGATTAAAAGGGGTGCTCAGGATGGGGAGGGTCCCAATCATGGATCTATCCCCTATCCATGTGTGCGTGCTCTCATTCTACTCCCTTCCCCTGAGCTCATTCTTCCACTGATTGAGGGTAGGTCATGCCTCTCACAATCCCTGTTTAGGAGGGGCAGTCCCACTTTGGATGTTGAATCCCACTGTCCCTTTTTCAGGAGACAGTATTCAAGGCCCAGGCACCTCTTTTCTGGTTGCCTCACTGGTAGAGTTACCATACGTCTCCTTTAGAAGAGGACCCTTTTGAAAAATACATGTTGCAGGGCTGCACTGGACCCAATGCAGCCCTGCACCATGTATTTTTCATAAGCGTCCTCTTTTAAAGGGGACATATGGTAACTCTATTCACTGGATTCATGGGCCATGTCCAGGAACTGGAAAGGGGCCAAGTGACAAACAGCTGCAGACCGAATTTGTCCCACAGGCTAGAGGTTCCCAACCTTGATTTACACAGACATGTTTCTTAACATCAACAATTGAAAGCTTCTTATGATCGAATTCTTCAGCCTGTGACTAAGCATAGAAGCTGTCAATGCAGGCGAATGAGACCGGTTCTAGCCATGTGTGCAGAAGGAAACATAGAAGTGCCATCCTGGAACCAAACAGTGGTCCATGATCCTACCTCCAACTGTGATTGGTGCCACATGCTCCGGTGGAACATGCAAGAAACCCCATAGTAGGAAATTATGGCATAACCTCCCCAACTGCGAAAGCTTCCACAGAACTATGTTGTATGCTCTGCAATGAAGGATTGGCTGGTGCCCTTTCCAAATTGTTTATTTAAACAATAATCCCTACTGCAACTGTGGATGAGCTTGTTATAAATACAAATATCTCTTCCCTTTTGTATTCCTGGTAAGCTCTGAGCTTTGGTAGTACAACAGGACTATTATTTCCACAAGCTGAATATGTGTCGTGTATAAAAAGGTGTGGCAAAATGCATTCAACTGTACTGCAGTCTCTGGGGCTGGAACTCCATTCTGTTGCTGCTGCCCCTTGGGGCCCTGGACTGTCTGAGATTGTTCCACAGTTGCATATCTCCCAACATTTTGAGTGGCCAGAGAGGGGCAAGTCCCAGTGATTTAGGTTCATATTTGGATCAGAATTCAGATCCGAAGCTGAACAATGCATACCTAAATCCATCTGCCCCCAGCTCTGCTTCCCCCAGATCCCTGCCCGCCTCCCCCCAGACTCCTGTTCGCCCAGTACATCGTCCACCCCAGCCTACCCCCACCTCGAGGGCAGACTGCAGCAGGCAATTGGCTGAGTGGGTAAAGGTCCAGGGGAGGCAGAGCTGGGAGCAGAGGAATGGGTGGGGAAGGAAGGAGAAGCCCAACCCTTCCTAGCCCCTGGACGCCTGGAGGCCAGGAAAAGGTGGGCAGAGGGGAGAGGGTGGGTAGGATGTTGCTTTACTTTCTTTTCTGAAGTGTAGGGCTCCAGACCAGCACCTGGCACAGCAATTCTCCAGTCACAGGAAGAAAAGAAAAGAAAAGTTAATGCACATGTGCAAAATGGCCATCATGGCCGTTCTACACATATGAGCCTATTTTTCAAAATGGCACCAGCAGCATCAGTGCCATTTTGGAAAATGGCAGCCGTTCTACTCATGCTTAGCTAGCAGCAGGGCACACACTGCCCTGATGAAAGTAGGGAGCACAGTGGGCCCCCCAGAAAGAGCAGGGCCCAGGGCAGTCACCCCAGGTTGCCCTGTGGTAAGACCAGCCCTGGACTCAACACCCAAAGAACAGTTGTCCCTTCTAAAGAGGGACTTTTGGGAGGTATGCGGTTGCCACTTTCCCACTTGTGTGGAGTCAATGCGCTATCTGACTGGTGAGCAGAAATGTGATTGCATCATGATGTGCTTGTCCTCCTTCCTGCATGGAAGCCAATGCAGCCCTGCAACCTGTATTTCTAATAGATGTCCTGTAAAAAAATTGCATATCTGGCCACCGTACCCGCCAATTGGGGAACTCCTTCCAAAGAAGTGGACAAGGTGGCAGCCATCTTGAAATCCCCCTCCTTAGAGAAGAGTAAGAACATCAGCAGAGTGGAAGAGTTGTGGTGGTGGCGGCTCCTGTTGACACTTCAACCATTGTCAGGACAAAATTTAGGAGTGGTTTGTTCCCCATGTCCCAAACCTGGGGGGTGGGGAGCAGTAGGGGATCCCCTCCCTACTCCTCCTTCCATCCTGTTATTACACCCATCATCATGAGCAACATTTCCACAGGTACTTAGTTCCGCTGGTCAAAGCTCATTATGCTAAATAAGATTAGGTGCAGCAATACCGTGACTTGAGGTTTTTTTAAAATCCTAATTTACCCAGCAGCTATACTCAGACTTTACAAGTCTGAGAGTTCAATCCTGTATTCCCAGCATTGAACAAGAGTTTTGTCTAAGGTGAGGGCTTTGGTATTTTTGCTCACAATGCAGACATTTATGTGATTAGTCCCCTAACTGAAAAGTCCTTGCAAACAGGCTCTATTTTGTAAACCTGTTTAATAAAATAGCCTTCCATGTGCTAGATTTCCGTAGCTCTACACCTGGAATCGAGGCCTACGCTTTCATTAAAATCACTTCCTTCTCACTAAACTTAACACCCTACTGAGAAAATACTTTATGCCTAACTTGTGCAGACAATGACCCCCTGTTAACCTTTTGTGCTCAGGGAGAGATAGAGTTTCATTGTCCATTTCTCCTCTGTGCTCTCTGAAGTGCTACGGTACAAAGGTAATAGACACATTAGTGCCCCAAAAGCAGGACATTTTCAGCAAATTTAAATTAGTGGCCTTCCCTGCTGTGAAGAGCTTAGCACTTGTGTGAAGGAGAAACATCTGTTTGCCAGTTACAGGTAATCACAGGTAACCTGCTCTGAAGAAGGAAATCAAAGGGTACATTTTAATGTCACCTAGCGCAGTGTAGCCTCATTTAATTTCTGAAAATATGTTGACATGGGCCTGATGCATCTCTCACCGACATCAGAAGCAACTAGATCAGGAGTCATTCAAGAATTTGTCCTCTATATTCGAAACGTTGGACCTAAGTTTTTCCATCTTTTTATTCTCCATAAGCAACCATCCCTTTTCTATTCTGGCTGCTACCGTACCTGACCTACTGGTCTTTCAGACTCTGAAATCCTCCATGCTGTTTCAGTAATCTTGTTATTCATCTTGGTAGACTTTGCTGCTACTTGTGTTTCATTTTTTGTTTTTGTTCTTTGAATTCCCTCTTTACATTACTGTTGCTGAAGGTCTATGCAATCAACACGTGTGGGTGGGGGTGTTCTGACCCCCCCTCATCATTGCCCCTCTTCTCCAGCCTGGAGCCACAGTCTTGGCTGGCCCAGCCTAAGGCCAGGCCTGTTCATGAATGGAGCAGCTAAGCTGGAATGACTGTCACCCCACCCCACCTCATCCACCCTCCTTCCATCCCTCCCAGAAGCAGGGGACATGGCTGCACCAGGCAGCATCGGCTCCCTTGCTTGTAGACTCCAGTGTAGCTGTACCACCCGCCCCTATTATAACTCACGTGCTTGCTGTGTGTAGAACTTTAGTATTTTAGAAACAAACAAAAAAGTCAACCTTTCCCCCATTTGCTTTTCTTCTGTCATCACCCTCACCCATCCAGAGTCTCTTACTCCCTACATTGTCTTTGAACCTTCTCCCATGCTGTCCATGTTCCTGGAACTCCCTGAAATATGCACTCTGCGCCATCCCTCTGTCCATCCATCCCAACCTTCCAATCTTTCCTAAAAACCTACCTTTTACATCAAGCTCTCCTCCGGTCCTCACCCCCACAAACTGTTCACTGATGCTTCTCCTTACACCATCTTCTTCTCAGGGACATAGACAGCCCTGTCGAAGGAAGAGGCAGTGCCAGAAACAGGAAGGATAGGGACCAGAGCGGGGCCCCACACAAACGGCTGCACCGGCACAGCAGCAGCAGCTGAAGCAGTGTTGCATGGCACGTCTTCCCTCCACACGGAAGCGCCCATTCTTCCAGCAGTGCCAGCCCCAGATGGAGGGGTGCCATCCTACACTGTGACAGAACTCTGTGGGGGAGGAGAGGGAGTGGCACTTACTCTACTAAGCCCTTCCTCACTGCTGTGGAAGGGCTCCAAAGACAACCAAACCTCCACTCTCCCTCCTCCCCTGCTGAGCCCTGCCGTGGAGCAGCACCCTTGTAGCTCTCACTGATCACTGTGGCGTCCTGGAGGAGGGAGGGAGCACACCACTTCAGCTACTGCTCCTAGTGCAGCCGCTTCTGCAGGGCCCTGCTCTGGCTCCCACGCATCCGGGACCCGCTCCACGGCCTAGGACATTGTTTGGGGGGTCTTGCTTCTATGGGGCCCAGAGCCACAGCTAGAGTGGCCAGATATGCAAATTTTAGAGGACATTTATGAGAAATACAGGTGGCTCCAGGCTGGAGAAGAGGGGCAATGATTTGTGGGGGTCAGAACACCCCCACCCACACATGTGTTGATTGCATAGGCCTTCAGCAGCAGTAATGTAAAGAGGGAATTCAGAGAACAAAAACAAAAAATGAAACACAAGTAGCAGCAAAGTCTACCAAGATGAATAACAGGTTGGAGCCAATATAGCCCTACAACCTGTATTTCTCATAAGTGTCCTCTAAAATGTGCATATCTGGCCACCCTAGCCGCAGCTCTGTCTAGCCCAGCCTACGACCAGGCCTGCTCATGGGTGTAGCTAGGTGGGAATCCCCACCCTCAGCAGCAAGGGATGCTGCACAGCTGTACCAGGGGGCATGGACCCCCCCCCCAGGTTTGTGGTGCAGTTGCATCACCTGTCCTGGTTTTAGTTAGCTACCCCCTTGCTTCTCCTTCAGGATCCCTCTCCTCCCCTTGTCTAAGCTAAGCACCTGCAACTTCTCAACTTCATGAAGGTATCCCTGGTTCTCCCTATTTCCCCCCTCCCTTGTCTATCACAGATTGTAATCCCCTCTAATCTCACCTGTTCAGCATCAGGCACATTGCTGGCACTTAAGTATATCATTCTTAGACCAAAAAAAACCTATGGCTTAACAGAGTAGCTAAGGCAAAAGTGAACAAATTTGAGCTCCAAAAAGCATGGAAATTGTAAGTTAAGGATTCTTCCTTAATTTGTGCGCTATGTAAGCACTAAAGACATTGCACAGGCTCACATACTGTGTTTGCTTATCATTTAGTAGGGGTGGGAAACCGGTAGAATCCGGTATCCGATAATGCCGGTAACGGGCGTACCGGCATTATCGGATTCGACCCGGTAATCCGGACCCGGTACCGGATTCCGGGGTACCGGATTTTTTTACATTGCAGCCATTTAAAAATGGCTGCAATGTAAAAAAAACTTAAAGCCCCAGCCAAAAAGTTTTTTTAAAAAAAACCCTCCCCGAGTCCAGGCTGCGCGGGTGGAAGGGGGGACACCCCCC
>QEPC01003194.1:6632738-6665958 GCA_003113815.1 Sphenodon punctatus
AACACAAGGTTTCAGTTTATGGTTTAAGTTTCATTTCATTACAAAAGTGAAATGAAACTTAAAGCAATCTAAAAATCCTACTCAACACCTGCTGTTCAGGAACAGTGACTAGCTCAGAAGGTGTTGGGAAGTGGGGAGGCAGATAATTAGTTTCGTTTCTTGCAAGCCTCTCCACCCCTGGTGCCTGGAAGTCTGCTCCTCAGTGACTGACACCTCCTTGTAATGTTTGACCTTCCAGTGAACCTTTTTTTGCCACCCGAACTCATCCGAACACGGTACGAACTGACCGAACTGTTCGACCATTTTGCTGTTCGGTGTTCGGTTTGTTCAGTATGTTCGGGTTCGAGTTCGGTCGTCCGAACAGTTTGAGTTCGGGCCGAACTCCGAACTTCCGAACCGCGTTCGCCCATCCCTATGGGGAATGTGTAGTGATTTCTACTTAGCCATTACTCATCTGAAAGTGTATACCTCCTAATAAGCATGATATCAAGCACTCCCTTGTGAAAGTTTTAAAATGCCTTGTTTATTTACACCCACTGAGCTCATGTTTACATGTTAGGAGTCTATTTTTTAAAAAAGTTCTTTTCATACAAGATACAATTCTTACCTCAAAAATCTACAGTTGTTTGTCACGTGTCGTGCTTTTACAGATCCAGTAGAGGGAGTACAGACAGCATTGTGTTTTTGTGGGCCCCATATCATTACTAGCAATTGTCTGAGGGTATAGCTTCTTACAGTTCTTTCACACACTATTCCCAGCCATGAGGGAAGTAAGTGGAGCGCTCTTACATGCATTTCTTCAAACAGGCTTCAGTTAGAGGGGATACTATTAAAGATGAGACACTCCTGTTTCCTGTAGTCCATAATTCTGCAAACACTCAAATGTACATAGTCCTATTGATTTCCCTTGTCTTGTATCTTTGTCTGGGCTGCTTAGTTAGTTCTTGCTCAGGCAAGTTGACCTGTACAAAGCCTCTTTCCAGGTCAGTGGATCTCTTTGCAGGCAGAAGGATGAATGGACCCACATGGATCAGTTAACGGGACTGGTGCCCGAGATTGCAAGATGTCTTGTGGGAAAGGAGGAGGTGCGGCTCTCCCACCGGCAAGCTCACGCATCGGACAGGGTCCCTGTTGGTGGGGCGAGCTTGCCTTCTTTCCCACAAGACGAGAGCTGCGCTACATTTGAATAGTACATACTCTCGTGGCACCAAAGGCTGCTCGTGGGAAGGGAGCTGGCGTTAAAAGGCTGCTCGTGGGAAAGCGGCCAGAGGGAAAGAATGTGAAGAGCCAGGTGGGCAGGCACACAGTACAATGATCCCCAACTCTGTCTTTCACACAGACTCTGGTACATGCGTACGCATGCACACACACACACTGTCACAACACACACAATGTCACACAGGGTGTCTGCAAAGAGACGGGGAGAGGCCTGGAGCCCCAGAGCATCCATGTGGGTGCCCTAAGGAGGAGCCGCATATCCCCATGGGTTTGGAAGTCTTCACACAGACAGCCCAGTGTGGGGGTGAACAGTGCACGCAGGCAGCAAACACACATTTCCCCCCTGGCCACAGGAAAACCTGCCACAGACAGGCAGGCCAACCCCCCTGGCTTGGCCATCGCCACTCACTACCCACCGCAGGAGCCTGCCCCTTGCCAGGATCAGTAGCTCTGGCAACCATGGCAATCCTGTTAAATCTCTTGGCTGCGCTTGACACTGTTGACCACGAGATGTTGGTGACTCACTTGCAGAACGGAGACTCTGGGGAGAGCCCCTTGGGTGGCATAGACTTGGCCAGGGTTGTTTCCCCCTTAGGAGCCCATTTGACTGCTATTGCAGTGAGGGAGTGACATCAGGGGGGTCGGTTCGATTGCTGTGAACTGGAGCCAGGAATGTCGAGCCCCGGAGCACCCTGTCAGTCATAAGTGGAGACATCAGAGCCCAGCTGTAGTGCAGCCCCAGGTGTGGGGTATTGCCGTTTGGACCCTCCCGAGACTACATTAACCAGCCCTGCGCCTGTGGTTGTGCTGTGGGCACGCGCCTAAGGGCTAGGCTCGCCTAAGGGCTGGGCGCGCGCTTGTGCGCGCAACCTTAGGCGCGACGGTTGGCGTGGACTTGGTTTTGCTGCTGGTTTTCTTTTCTTTTCTGTTCTCGCTAAAGCTTATTTGTCTATTATACCTTAAGTATCCCCCTGTTTGTGTGATATCTTGCTTTTGGTTGTATCATTGTGACCAGTTCTTATTATGTCTAAAAAGAGGGGAAGATTGAGCTATTCAGGTCATAAAGGTCAGTCCCAGTCTAAACAGCTTAAAATGGACGAGAAATTGTCTGCGGGGGCAGGGGCTGGGGTGAAGGTAAGTGGATGTAGTAAATATTTATTGTGTAGCCATAGGCTATTACAATGTCAAGTACATGAAATACACCAACAAAACGCGGCAGACAAAGCGCAAGCATACAGATACTAAACACGGCAAAGAAATAATTGTATAACTCCAGCAATGGTCAGCCAGAGTCGTCCACGGCCCTGCCAGCACAAATAGCCAAATGAGCTACTCTCAATCGTATGAAAATTTGACAAAATCTGGCGACTGCTCTGGACAGCACTGAGTCTGTACCATTAAGAAATCTCCTTACCAAGACCCCCGGGTCCAGTGAGTCATGAATGTATCTACCCAACAGGGCATGCCTGGGCCCGTTAAGGGCTGTGCAATGAAAAAAGACATGCCTACAGGAGTCAACTTCAAGGTCAGTGGGGATGGTCATTCCCCTCTTCCCTCGGCTCAGGAGGTATCTACCTCCCTTGAGTCACTTTTAAATTTTAGTGCTCAGTTTTCCCCCCCTGGGGGGCAGGAGGAGGCCCAGGCAACTGGTCAAGTGCCAAGGACCTCGTCCCCTACAGTTACGGTGTTATTAGGGATGCAGTGTTTTTACATTGACGCACTAATTAAGAAGTTGTTGACTCAGTTGGAATATATCACGGGGCTATTAAACATTCATAAGGATCAACTTGGCACAGTCACGGATTTTATCGCAGACTATAAGGCTGGGAAACTAGCAAAGGAAGTACAAGGCTGTATTGCAGCAGCCTTTCCTGGGGTGAGAGGGATGTGTGGAGGCCAATCCCCCTCGGGTGGTTGAGTCCCAGGGTCCCCCAGGATGTGCTGAGACGGGTGGGGGTTTTACATAAATCCCCTCCCATCCAGCAGGGTAGTCTGTGAAGATTGGATCTTAGGGCAGTCTTCTTTTGTGTCCAGCCCCTCCCGGGTGGGGTTTTCCCTAGGTGGGACAGTAGGAGGGATATAGTTCATCATATCTCCTCCGTTTTGGGTTACCAGATCTTTCATTGGTAAATAGATGAGTTCAGGATATTATCTGCGCCAAATGGGATACAGAGGTTGATGGTGTATTTTAAGACACAGGGACTGGCTGATCGGCTCTGGCGTCAGCGAGATTTGTTTTTTCTCATGGGGGGTCACGCTAGGGGAGGTTTGGGTGGACATCAAGAGGGGGTTGCTTATAAGAGGAAAGCAAGGTGGGCCTGATGGGGAGCCCCCTAGGAAACAGAAGGACCAGCGGGGAGCCCCAGGGAGGGCCCCGGCAGCGCGATCAGGGAGCCGCGATTGGGGGGAGGGGAAATGGTCCCCCCGATCGCGGACCGTTTGTTGCAAGTAGTGATGCCCGGGCCATCTGACTTGGGGGGGCCGGTTGACCCCCAGTCAAGAACTGGATTGGCTGTCCCACCAGGGGAACAGCAGCAGGCTCAGATGGAACTGGATCTGATGGAGATAGCGCCCCCTCCTCCTTTGAGTCCTATAGATATATCCAACTTTAAATTGGATGGTGATTATAGTCCCAGTGGCTTGCAGGGGCAATTTATACCAGCAGCGGCTTGTAGTAGTAGGCATTGTTCAATAACTAAGGTTGTTCCTGGAGAGGATACTGCATGAAGTTTATGTTATCCAGATAGGCAGTATAGAGAGGAGCTGAAGGTTTGCACTTGGAACATAGCTGGGTGGCGTTGCCGAGTGGCACAGCAGGAGTTTATTACGTATTTGACCGATTTTCACTTGATTTTTGTCCAGGAAACCTGGGAAATGTCTCCTATTGACCTGAATAATTTAGGGTCTTTAGTAAGTCAGCAGTTAGCTCCCAAGTTTGGAGACGTGCGATGAGAGGGTTGGCGTGCCTTGTAGCAGACCACCTGTGGGCACAGGTTAAGCCCCTTGTGGGCGGGCCACCCATGGCTCAAGGATTGGTCATTTTTATGGAGCAGATGCAGGTCATTTTTTTGAACATTTATGTCCCCCCCTAGGAATGCGGGATCTTTTGACAGGAAACTGTGGGAAGATTTACATACCTATTTAGAGTCACTTATGGTTGCATACCCGGCAGCCCATTTTGTTCTACTGGGAGATTTCAATGCTAGGCTTGGTGCCACGGATGCTGCGCTCCTCCCATACGTCAAGGTATCGCTTGAGCCCAGGCACCCTTCTCTCAATACGAGGTCCTCGAAAGATAGTAAGGTAAATTCCTCTGGCTTAAGACTTGCTCTTTTAGTTCAGGATCTCTCACTTTGTGTCTTAAATGGAATGGGCTTCCAGGATCCCCAAGGTGAATACACCTTTATAGGACATCAAGGCTCAATCACAGTTGATTATGTTGTCGTTACGCCAGCTTTTGTGGATAATATTAGGTCTTTCAAGGTAGATGATATCGTCTTAAGTGATCATCTGCCCTGGTTTTGACACTTGATCTTTCTGGGGCTCCCCCTGAGGTTAGTTTAGATACTCGGGTGGCTACCTGCGCCTTAACCGCTACCCCAATACTTAGATGGTCTGCACAGGTGTCATGTCAAGTGCAGAGTCTTTTACAGGAGAGTGAGTGTGTGGCATTGTGGAGTAAGGTACTCGGAGCCTTAGGACCATTGGATATGATGGTATATTATAAGGGTTTGATCCAGGTCATTACCCAGTATCTTTCAACGTGCTGGATAGGAAATAAGAATG
Organism: Sphenodon punctatus; assembly: GCA_003113815.1. Taxonomy (NCBI): domain Eukaryota; kingdom Metazoa; phylum Chordata; class Lepidosauria; order Sphenodontia; family Sphenodontidae; genus Sphenodon; species Sphenodon punctatus. Next base: position 6,637,743 of record QEPC01003194.1, read on the forward strand.
CCAGTAGGTTTGGGGGTCAACGCTGGTTTGATGCCGAGTGCAGGCAAGCCAGGAATCAGCTTAAGGCTATGTATAGGTGTTATCGCCGCACTCGGCAGTCTGCCCTTCCCAGGGAATATTAATAGTTAAAAAAAATTATAGGTCCCTTATTAAAAAGAAAAAGCAGTTTTACCAGCTGGGGCAATGGCAGGTGCTATTGGATGCAGTCCAGAGGAAAGATGCCAAAGTATTTTGGAAATGAGTGGCAGGGGCAGAACCTAGGGATATTTTGTGTTGTTTTTTCCCAGTACCAGTGGGTGCTTGGGAGGACCATTTTAGGTCCTTGTATGCAGCCGGGGAAGCCCACATTGATGGGCTGATATTTGATCCTGCGAGCTTGCCCATTTGGCCGCCGGTTACAGCGGGGGAGGTAGTAGACCTGGTGGCCACTTTTCAAAATGCCAAGGCACCTGGGATTGATATGGTTCCCATCAACTATATTAAGACTAATATAGACTGGTGGGCCCCAGTCCTGGTGGCGCTTTTTACAGTGATAGATGATACCGGATATATCCCGGCAGGATGGGGAGTGGCTATTATTGTTCCCATTTATAAGAAGGGCTTTAGAGGGGACCCGGCTAGCTACAGGCCAATCAGCCTCCTTAGTACAATTAGTAAAATCTATGGTAAGCATTTGCTGGTAAGGCTGACCGGGTGGATTGAGGGGGGAGATATCATGTGCCCAGAGCAGGCTGGTTTTTTGAAAGGGAGCTCAACGATCAGACAGTGTAGGATATTGTACCATCTTTTGGAAAAGTATAGATCCTCGAATAAACAGCTCTTCGCAGCTTTCTTAGATTTCAGAGCCGCGTTTGATACGGTAGAGACATCAGCTCTGGGATAAGCTGAGTGGGCTTGAGATGGATAGAAGATTGCTTATGCTTCTGCACAACCTGCACCTAGATACATCACTTAGGGTGAGGGTGGATAGGGAAGGTCATCTCTCGGGTAGGGTGGATACCCCCGCGGAGTGCGGCAGGGATGTGTCCTTGCCCCCACCCTCTTTAATCTTTATATTAATGATATCCCCCCATTGCTGGCTAGAGCTGAATTCTTCCCCCCGAAACTGGCTGACAGACCGTTGGGTTGTCTGCTTTACGTGGACGACCTGGTGGTAGTGTCCCAAACTAAGGTGGGATTGTCCAGGCAATTGCAAGCTGTCGGAACTTACTGTAGGCAAAATAACCTGGAATTAAACTATGGACAATCTAAAGTGGTAGTTTTCTCTAATGAGAGAAAGATATACAACTGGGAGGTGGATAACACCCAGATCCAGCAAGTCCCGTACTTTAAATATCTGGGTCTTTATTTTCACAAGTCAGGGAAGTGGACTGAACAGGTGAAAAGATCTGCCTCGGCTACAAAGGGCCCATCCTTGGCCTTGATCAGATATTTTTGTAGAACAGACAAGACAGAGATAAATTTGGCGATTCAGGTTCTGAATGCCAAAGTAAGGGCAGCCCTTTTTTATGCGGTAGAGCTTTGGACCCCTTTGAGCAGACACTCTTTGAGTAGGATCCAGTTTGCATGCTTGCAGAGGCTGTTGAGAGTTCTGAGGGGTACCCCAGCGGCTGTTGTCCGGTTGGAGGCGAGGCAGCAAGATTGGGTCCCAGTGGCATGGGGTTTTGTGTTAAAATTCTGGTTCCGCAGTTTGCAAGCCAGTCAGAGTGCTAGTGGGTTGGATGTGTTTGTGAGTAGGGATGGGTTTAGGGATCCCTGGTCAGTCAGTGTTGAAGAATATTTGGGGAAGTTGGGGTTTTCCATGGAATATGTCAAAGGCAAACCCCCTATTTGTGCTCTCAGGGAGGTGCTTGGTTGCTTAAAGGATGTGGCCAGACAGTGTGATCTGGCGGTGGTAAATGCAACGTTGCACCTCCGTGATTATCATCTTTGGGTACCAGAGATATGGTGCATGGCCGTGTACCTGAGCTCAGCTATTTCCCCAAGGGCAAAGTACCTGGTTATGTGTGCAAGGGTTAATACCTTGCCCTCTAGGGTCTTTGAGGGTAGGGTAGAGGGAGTCCCATTTTCAGAGAGACGAGACTTTGTCCCTTTGAGGGCATAGTCATAGAAACCGTTCAGCATGTCCTCTTTGAATACCATCTGTACGATGCTCTGAGGGACAAATATTTGTCTCCTCTTCTGCAGAATTATCCGGGTAGGCCAGTTTATGGTTTGTTGACCTATGCTCTAAACAACCCGACTCACCTTCAGTCCGTGGCCAAATTTTTGGTTCATGCGATCCCTATGAGGAAATTATTTTTGGAATACAAAATTAAGACTGACATGTCTTTACTGGACTAAGAGTTAGGGCAAGTTTTCTTAGATTGAAATTTGTGTTTGTTCTCATAATGTGTTGTTGAGTCTATTTTCACCTGAACTATTTGTACTTTTCACTTTAGAAGGAATGTATGGTCATTTCAGGGGTTTGGCTCCCCGTTTTGTAAAAGAAAATTTATTTCTGCGGCTATAACCATTGGCTCGGCCAAATAAACTTAAACTTCAGACTTGCAGAACAGAGCCAGGGTGGGCAGGAGTGTTTTTGAATGGTTCCGTTCCTTCCTGGCCGGGAGAACTCAACATGTGGTGCTGGGTGATTGTTCATCATCTCCCCATGGCCTCACATGCGGAGTCCAGCAAGGTTTGATTTTGGCCCTTCTCCTGTTCAGTGTGTATATATATGCAGCCTTTGGGTGAGGTCGTCAGAGGGTTTGGTGTACGGTGTCATCAATATGCTGATGACACCCAACTTTATCTCTCCTTTTCAGCTGACCCAGGCCCAGCAGTCTCAGTGCTTACCCGGTGTCTGACAGCTATGGGGAACTGGATGAGGGCAAGCTGTCGGAAGCTGAATCCTGACAAGATGGAGGTGATGCTGGTGAGAGGAGCTGAGGGAGTGATGGCATCCGTCATTGATGGGGTCCATCCTCCGTTGATCCCTCAGGTTGGGAGTCTGGGGGTGCTCCTTGACTCATGGCTTCGCCTAGATGCCCAGGTGGCTGCTGTGGCGAAAGGAGCGTTCCGCCAATTACATCTGGTGTGAAGGCTTTGACCATATTTCTCAGACTCTGACCTAGCTACCATCATCCATGCTTTCATCACCTCAGGACTGGACTACTGCAACACACACACTGTGGGTGATTTCAGACGATACGGCCGGCAGCATTGACCCCAGGCCGTGGGGTGGTTCGGACCACGGGCGGGGGTGAAGGGGTGCGCCAACAGATGTTCGCCCCTTTGTCCCCGGCCCTGGGGACCGCCGAGCCATGGCCCAGGGTCAATGCTGCCGGCCGTAATGTCGGTTGTGCAAACCCCCCACTGGAGGGGGCGGGGCTGCACACGGCCCCGCCCCCTGCGCTCCCCGGCCGCCCGCCCTCCTCGAGACAGGCAGCCGCAATGGCCTATCTGACCGCTGCCGCCACCAGGACTCTGGAACGCGGTGAAGGTAAGGTAACAGATGTTACTTTTTCTTCACCACGTTCTGGATTTACCCTAACCACGCTTCGTTCACCGCCATGGTGCAGGAGAACAAAGCGTGGTTAGGTTCACTGCGGGGGGGGGGGGTTGGCTGAGGTGAACATCTGGATGTGCGCAAACAGACGTTCACCTCCGTTCACACACACACACAAACATACACCCCGTGGTTGACTGAGGTTGACTGTGGTGATTTCAGACAACGTAACGTCTGAAATCACCCACTGTGGGGCTACCAGGTATCAATGATAAGGAGGGTATTCTCGGTGGCTGCACCACGGCTGTGGAACTCCCTCCCGACAGAGGTCCACCTGGCCCCAAGCCTTCCCTCTTTCCGTAGACAGTGTAAGACCTGGCTGTTCCGCCAGGCTTTTGGTGAGGGGGGCGGGGTTAGGCAAAGGGGATTTTATACTCTGCCATATGTTTATATTTTTAAAATGATTTTATATTGTTATTTATATTGTTTTTATTGTTAGTTTTGCTATTTTGTGTTTTTATTGTGTTGTGAGCCATCCTGAGCTGCAGGGGCGGCCTAGAAATCCACAAAAATAAATAAATAAATAACATAAAAATAAACGCCAGCTCCAGGGGACCCCATGATACACACACAATGCTGATGTCTGGTAACAGAAGGCAGACTTATTAAGCAGTCAGAACAAACAGGGAAAGGAGAATGGAAAAGCACAGCCAAAAGGCCCAGTCTCCCAGAGAGCAGGCAGTTTAGGTTTAGGAGCAATGGTCCATGCAGGCAGCAGAGTCCAAGGTGCACAGTCCAAGCACAGTCCTCGTACCTGGTTCCCACTCAAACACGTGGCCCTGGGACCCCATCACTTCCACACACACACAACTCTAGGGTCTCATGGTGGCCGTTCAGACAGACAGCAGCTCCATGTTTGCTTATTGCCCCGGGACTGGCTGGCTTGCTTGGCAAAGTGTACTCCTGGATCTTGCAAAGCACTCCATGCAGGGCTGCCCCGGAACAGCCATAGCCTGCTCCATGTTGAAGATCTGGCAAGCACTCTTCAGACAGACAGGTGGGGACAACGGGGGGTTGAGTGGCCAGATGTGGGGCTGCTGTCTGTCTGTTTGCACCCACAGGCTCAGGCACAACCTTTCACTCTCTCATACACACATGAACACACACACACACACACACACAAACACCTATTCTCCCTGTTTCTCTCTCACACTCATTCATTCTCTCCTTCTGCTTTCTGACTGTGGGGAGCAAAGAGAAGTCCCCTTCGCCGCCAAATTGCGGCGACAGGGTATTTGTTGCAGCCCCCCCCTTTTGAAAAGAGGTGTAGAGGCGTGGCCCTGGCAGGAAGGTTCATTAGAGAGCTCTCCCTGTCTGCGTGATTCTGGTTGCTACGGCAACCATTCCGATAGCAAGGTCGCACAAGCAGGACTCGCTGGACCTGGAGGGCCCCGCCCCCTTTAGGAGGGGCGGACCTCCGCATTGCACACATGTAGAGAGAAAAGAGGGCAGTAGGACCACCTGCCCGCTACAGGGACAGTGATTATATGGACAGCCCCTACCAGGGTCAACAATCCCACAGTCAGGGAAGGGAGCAAGAAGCCCCCTCAGGAGCCATTCCAAGGGGTACACTGGCTAATACAGCACCCTATAAGATGGTTACCGGAGAAAATCACAGGGCACTAGAGCAGCAGGTTACCATGGGCCTCTTGTTGCAGGCAGTGTATCCCAGTGGTTTTGCCACACAATCCACTGGCATGGCCCAGGCGGGGGTGGTGGTGGTGGACACCCACGGGGTCCCGGGCCTAGCCGAGTTCCAGCATCGGGTCCCAGCCTTAACGGTGGCCATGCATCAGGGCCCAGGGCCAGTGCAGGGACCCCCGTGGGGTGTGTGTGCCTGTTCCCCCTCTCTTGTGCAGGTCACCACAAGTTGATGGACCACCCCCTGTGGCTCGAAGGCGGATTGAGACTGTGGAAGCCAGCGACAGAGAAGGCAACGAAGCCATCTGGAGGAGGATCCTCGCCATCGAGGAAGAACTGCGGGGAGTTCCGAGGAGCAGGTTGGCAGGAGAACCCGGTGTGTCCCCAAGACCAGGGATCGAGCACATGAGGATGGAACAAAGTGAGCAGACCACGCAAGAGGGGGTAGAAAGTTACCGGTCGGTAACCGAAGGGCTACAAGAGGCCACATCTGGCCCTAGGGGTGGCTCCGTCAGGCAGGGGGGCTCGCTAGCAATAACTCAACTAGCGCAGACAAGCGAGCCATCAAGGGGCCCGGGGGCAACGAGGGTGCAACCAACCCTCATGTGTGGCACTCCACAATTGGTCTGCTTGAATGGAGGCTGGGTATGGTTGTCCCCTGCACCCGCCACACCGGAAGGTTCAATGGGACACGCACAAATATGGGCGGCCCCCGCAAGAGGGTTGCAGAGACCCGAGTCAATAGGAACAATAGCGCAGAATTGCTATTAGCCCGATAGCGCAGCCTTAGCCCGATAAGAGGGTCAAGGAACAGCACAAGAAGCCCCCACGAGGCTTACACAAGGACTGGGTGTACTGGGGGTACCGGAAAGAGTTCCAGAATCCCCTGCCACAACAGGTACGGGAACGAGCGAGCAAGTGATTGCCCGCCTGCTCCCACCACTGGGTGGAGCCATTCCAAATGTAGCCACGCCATTTGGGGCTCACTTATCGCCTGCAGTGAAAGAGAAAATACTGAAAGGGGAATATGTCAATATTTATGCCCTTTTGTTCAGTGATCCAATCGTGGATCATTCTGAACCCGACGCAGGAAAGGAAAAAGAAAGGTTCAAGCGTCCCAAAGCCGATCAGAATTGGGTCAATTGGACATCAGCGTTTTCAGTATACATGGGGGTCATACTTCAAGCCAATCCCAGCCAAGCGCTCGAGCTCCATAAGTACGCGGACATCATCCGACGTGCGTATGGAACGCGACCTGTAGGCACGTGGTTGCGCTATGATGAGGCATTCCGCCACAGAGCAGCCACCACACCCGGGCTCCAGTGGGATGTACATGCCCCTGACCTGTGGTTAGAGTGCATGGTTGATGTGACCAAGGCCCCTAGGGCCGACAGCGGCCATCCCCTTGTTCGGGGAGGGGTAGCATGGGGACATGACTCCTTTCGGGGGGACACTTGAGGGGGCAACCAGGGAAGTACAGGCTCCTGCTGGGAATTCAATAAAAGGGGCCGATGCAACCACCAGACATGCAGGTTCCGGCATATATGCTCCAGTTGTGGAGGTGGACACCCATAAATCCAGTGTAGCAGACCGAGACAGAAGGGCGGCAAGGGAAGTTATGCCCGGGGGGGGAGGGGTCCAAAAAGGGGGCTCCAGCTCCCCTGCCAGGTCACATAACCCAAAAGGGTCCGACCCCAATTAAAATTGATCAATTGGAAAGGGCTTTACAACGGCACCCTGACAGGGCCGAAGTTAGATATATAGTTCAAGGCTTCAAGAAAGGTTTTCTTATACCAGCGGGTTTTGTTAAACAGCAGATTATAGTAAAGAACCTTAAGTCAACAATAGGGATGGAAGACATAGTGAGGGATAAGATCAGGAAGGAGATACAAGAAGGAAGAGTAGCAGGCCCTTTTCAGCGCCCTCCCATGGGGAACTTTGTAGCCTCTCCGTTGGGAATTGTCCCTAAGAAGGCAAAGGGGGGATTTCGCTTAATTCACCATTTGTCCCACCCTCGGGGTAGTTCAGTCAATGACACCATCCCCAAGGAGCTCACAACCATTAAATATGCATCCTTTGATGAGGCAGTTGCGAAGGTGAGAGTGACAGGAAAAGGGGCACTGTTAGCAAAATGCGATGTAAAATCAGCATTCCGCCTGCTGCCAGTGCACCCTATGAGCTTTCATCTACTTGGTTTCCAGTTCCAGGGCATGTATTATTATGACTGGGCTATGCCGATGGGCTGCTCAATTTCCTGTTCAATTTTAGAGCGATTCAGTACCTTAATAGAATGGATCTTTGTAGAAAAGCTTAGTAGGGGAGCAGTCACAAAATATTTAGATGATTTTCTCATAATTGGCACTCCAAAGACAGGAGAATGTGCTGCTGCCCTGCGTTTGTTCCAGGAGGTGGCAGCGGAACTAGGGGTTCCCCTAGCTCCTGAGAAGACCGAAGGGCCAACCACAAGGCTCACCTATTTAGGTATTTAATTGGACACTGAAGCTATGTCCTCTAGATTGCCCATAGACAAATTGGCAGATATTCGGAACAAGATTACCAAATGCATGGCAGCCCATAAGATTACCGTTCGCACTCTCCAGTCCTTGGTTGGGAGCTTGAATTTTGCTTGCCAGGTGGCGGCCCCCGGGAGGGCATTCCTATCCCGGCTATATGAAAAATTAAAAGGGGACTTACCTCCCCATTTCCGCATACGGGTTACCAGTTAAATGCGACAGGACTTGAAAGTGTGGATGACATTCTTCGAGGGCTTTAATGGAGTTAGTTTCTGGAGGGAGCTATGGCTTCTCCAAACTAACCTGCAAGTTCAATCAGACGCCTCAGGAAGGGCGGGTTTTGGTATTTACTTTAAGGGTTATTGGTGCGCTGCCCCATGGCCCAGTGAGTGGCACCTGGCCGGGATCACTAGGGATCTCACCTTCCTGGAGCTGTTTCCCATAGTAGTAGCAGTCCTGCTTTGGGCTAGGTTCTTGGACAATCGGACGGTGGTTTTCTGGTGTGACAACTTAGCTGCTGTCCACGTGGTTAACTCACTCTCGTCTCAGTCCCCAGGAGTCATGACACTGGTCCGAGCACTGGTCCTAGCGTGTTTGAAAGACAACATCCTTTTCATTGCAAAGCATGTCCCTGGAATCGACAACGGCATAGCAGATGCCCTTTCTCGATTCCAGATGGACCGCTTTCGGGAATTGGCACCAGAAGCACGCCCAGAACTGGATCCTTTACCGCAGAGTATCTGGAACCTTGGGAGATAGAAGTGCAGTCCACCATACAAGGGACGCTGGCCCCTCGAACGCAGGCTGCATACGGTAGGGCCTTCCGTGAATTCCAGACTTTTAGGGCGAGCAAGGGGTGGTGGACAGGGTTCCCCATACAAGAACCAGAAGTTCTCCAATTCGCATTGTCCCTACATAAACAGGGTTTGGCTGCAGGGACCATAGCCGGAAAAATCTCTGGCATTACTTTTATCAGCAGGCTGAAAGGTTTTCAGCCTCCAGACAATGGTTTCTACATAAAGCATATGTTGGAGTCATGGGCCCACGAACATACAGCTTGTCGTAGGCTGCGTGCCCCCATAACATCTGCCATACTCATCCGATTAGTGGGGTTCTTAGTTGATGTTTGCTATAACACTTACGAAGCACAACTGTTTTAAACAGTGTATGCCATCACGTACTTTGGGGGATTCAGGGTGAGTGAAGTGGTATGCAGCTCCGCCAGGGATCTTACCCATACAGCCTTGTGGCTGGATGACTTGGAGGCCCTGCAACACAGAATAATATTACGGCTTCGACGTTGCAAGACCAATCAGAAAGGGCCTGGCCACCGGGTAGAACTGTATCAAGGGGGCCCACGGGCGATTTGCCCTGTGACTCAAATGCAGAGATACATGGCAATCCGGCCGAGCACCCCAGGCACGTTATTCATCCACATGTCAGGAGCAGCAATCACAACCTATCAAGTAACAGCCATCTTCCGGGCAGCATTTAAAAAGATTGGTCTCCCAGCACAGGAATTTGGGTCTCATTAATTTCGCATCGGGGCAGCAACGACAGCTACGGCTGCCCATTTGCCAGACTCAGCCATCCAAGCCATTGGACGATGGCGGTCAAGAGCATATAAGAAATATATCTGACCGTATCACCACTAACACTTTCCTGTTTATTTCTACCAGGACCCGGGGAATGGCAGTGTTCCTCGAGCGGAGGTGTGGATCATCGGCCACAGCCTCGTACGGTGGGCAGGTGCTGCTGCTGCAACTTCCAAATGGGATTCACAGTTGGGCCTTGGCAGGAAGGTGCACATTAGGTGGATTGGCAAGAGCGGTTTACGCTGGAGGCAGCTCCTCCCTATGTTGAGAAGTTTAGGACACCTGCCATCACCAACGATATTAGTGATCCACCTGGGGGAGAATGATTTACCCGACAGGAAGAGAGTTAATTTAATTGTAAATATAAAAGAGAATCTATTAACAATTAGACAATGGCTCAGCGGGGTTCGTTTAGTTTGGACAGATTGGGTGCCCAGGATAACCTGGAATCGAGCTATTAAACCTGGCAAAGTTGATAAGACCAGAAAAAATATTAACTGGGAAGTTGGTAAATGGTTGAGAAGTTTAGGGGGGTCAAATATTAGGCACATTGGAATCAATCACACAAGACCGGATTTGTATAGAGATGACGGAGTTCATCTATCGGAGCTGGGGAACGACATGTACCTGGCAGCTCTGGCAGGTCACCTCGAGAATTTATTGAATGGTTAGGAGGTGGGGGGTTGGGGTGGTTCAGTTTTGACCACCCCTTAGTGGCAGGGATCCAGTATGCCAGTAAAAGTTTAATAGGTAGGTTATTAAGTTAGTAAGAGTCATCTCATTAAGAGATGGGAAGATGATACACAGTGTAATGCAGGGCACAGCATGCACTGTGATCATGCTCCCTGGGAGTGGTGTCTTAACAGGGTCCGTAGGGACATGCGCTGTCTTCGGACTGGGTGGACGCTTCACTCCTTACTCGCGCCCTCAGAGGGTCGTCCCCCCCCCCCCTTCGGCCTCACCCTGTTGAAGGAGGGAATTAAATTTTCTGGAGGATACTGTCAACAGAGGGCACATCCGGGCCAAGTTTGAATAGTTCAATGGCATATTGGACCCAAATTGCATGGGTAATTCCCCACCTTCCTACAATAGGATGACTTAATAAAGAGTGCGGCCAGTTTTACACCAATACAAGTCTCTGTGTCTCATTGGGTGCGTCGACAAGAGCAGTTGCCTCCTTTACTGAGACAGTCACTGCCATTCAACTGTCTTTAGACAGACACGGGACTGGCCACCCCCAGAGGTGCACCCCTGCATCCACCCACGTCCAGCCCTGCCTGGGTCAATTTTAAACAGAACCAGTGGGTTCCCCAGCCCTCAGTCCACCTGTGTGGTCCCTTCCTCCCCCACAACATAGAGCTGCAAGCGGATCGCCTGATGCTCTAGGCTGCCATCCGCAACTCTATGGTGTTGCCTGGGGCAACCCCACAGCTGAGAGTGGAGCTGCAGCGGCCATCTGCCCAGCAGACAGACCACAGCTCCACCTTGGGCCGGTGCCCCGGGTTTGGCCAGCCTGCTCCACTGGCACTACTCCAGGATGTTCCAGAGTGCCACTGGAGTTGCCCCAGAGCAGGGACAGCCTGCTCTGTCTCTGCTCCACCTGCACATCTGGCGGCCCACCTTTAGACAGACAGGCCACCTAGGGGTACAGCAGGGCAGAGGCAGGGCTGCTGTCAGTCTGAAAACACTCTGCAGCTCTGCGGTGGAGTGTGAAAGTGATGGGGCTACCATTTGGCCAGAGAGGAGTGCACCCCACTGACTGTCTCATCCTCACATCCAGCATGAAAGAGAGAGGAAGAGAAGATGGGCAAGGCTAAATTCAAATTTCAGCTCCAGCAGGTGGAGCTGAGTTGCGTACAAGGAAGCTCAAACTGTCAGGAATCGGTTCCACTGTCCTAATTGGAGAACATTGCTGTAAAGCATCTACCCCATTTCTAGGGCTTTTTCAGACAAGACAATTTTCACCAACTACGCGCCCACTACCCACCCACTATACATGTTGCAGGGCTGCAGTGTTGCCCTATAACATGTATAGTGGGTGGGTACAGTGTCTTGTCTGAAAATGCCCTTAGTGACAGAGAAAAAGGTGTGTGTCTGTGTGTATAATATATTGTAATATTCACATTTGGAACTTGGAGTTATTTTATTTAGAAACTTCAAGTAGCAATCAAAGCATTCCTAATAACCCAGAAAGTCCTGCTACCCCCACTCCCTGGACAGCCCAATGAGAGGACTGATTAATTCTACCATGAAGTACAGCACAACCTGTTGGGAAAGGTGTCTCCATAAAACTCATTACAATATTTTCATTTTATTCTCTAGTCCTTGGTTTTATTTTGAACACTCTCATTTGCATGTGTGAGGGATTGGGTTTAGGACACAGAAGGACTCGCAAAGAGGTTCATGTGGGTTAAAGACACCCTCAGGATCGTAGCTGGCCGTGACCCAAGCCCAGGTCGAGCCTAGATCATTACCGGGCCCAGCAACCTTCCGTGCTGCACCGGGGGAATGCTTTCATGCGTCTCTCACAGGTGGGGGAGGGTACAGGGAGGACACCCAAGACGGAATCCCTAAGGCAGGGGGCACACACAGGCAGGGGAATGTCAGGAGCGGAACAGGTCTTACCACTCCCACGCCACCCACACATGCTTACCTTCTCTCCTTGCACTCTCCTTGCTCACCCACACTCACCTCCCACTCGCACCGACACACTCCTCAGGGTTAGTGGGGCCAGTCTCTCAGTCAGATCACTGATTACCAGCGCTGAGAGGAGCGGGGCTGCTGCCTTTATGCAGCTGACCCCGCCCCCTGCTCAAGTGCCTGCTGCCGCAAGCGCTCTAAGCGTCACAGCACTTCCGTGCTACTGTGCATGCGGCCCGCTCGGTTCCTGCCTGCCCTCAGCTATTCCCTCTTCCCCTGTACCAGAGCCGCACCGTGGCAGCGGCTCGCCCTCAGGGGGAAGTAGCATTGCTTGCTTTGGTCATCAATCTTAGAGGCCTCCTGTCGAGCGGGGCAGTCCCTCCATCACCTCCCATGGACTCGGGAACCCCAGTGCAGTCCCCTCCACCCTCGACACAGGTGCCAACAGCTCATGACAGCATGCAAATGCTACATTTTTAAATGAACCCAAATGAGAGTTTTATTTGCACTGTCAAAATCCGGAAACAGGGTTGTTAGTTAACAGCTTCTGCTCTCCATCGTGCAGTACAATTTGATAGTCTCTCTAAAACATCAATAAAGATGCCAAGTAGTGGCAGTGCTGATCTTGCCCTCTGCATTCTAAGGGCGCTTTTAAATGAGACAAGAAACACGGCTGATCCTTTGATCAGCCACGTTTCTTTGCGCTCGTTTAAATAGCAAACTTACATTTAAGCCGGCTCTTCCCCGCGTCAGACCGGGCAGGCGATCCTGCCCCCTCCGACGCGGATCGCCGCTGTGCCGGCTTCACGGCACACTTCTGGGGTATTTTGCCGAGTGCGCATGCGCAGAAGGGCGCGCATGTGCACTGAGTCTCTACGTCGGGTCTGATGCTCTTCTGAGCATCAGACCCGGCGTAGAGAGAAAGGCGGGTGCCCGATCCCGCCTCTGAACGATCCCGCTTGTCAGCGGGATCGTCTAAAAGTGCCCTAAGACCCTGATCCTGCAAAACCATACTTGTAAAGTTATATTTTTTCCATAGGGGTGTCACAGATTTCCTGATTTCTGTAAAGTTCACCCCATGCTGTTAAACATAGTTTCCCGTGAAAACTCTCATTCCTGAAAGAATTGTGGAAATAAAGGTGTGAATACAACCTACGGCACTGCCAGTTCCAGCTGGGGACAGACTGCAGCCTGGAATGCAAGAGGGCAAGAGGCTTTGATTCAGTTCCCTGCTCTGTCCACAACAGACCTCATATGTGATGTTGCACAAGAGACTTTGTGATCCCAGGGCTTTTAGCACTGCTGCTAGCGTCTAATGCCAGCACAAATCCCATTCACTTTGATGGAACATGCATCAATACTAAGTTGTAGCATTGATGCTAAATAGTACCTAAGGATCAGGGCAGGGACCGTGTCTATTCAATTACTTTGTAAAGTGCCAGGTACATTGCTGGCGCTATATAAATGTTTGTTATTATTAATAATAATAATAATAATAATAATTTGGGGATAATTCTATTCTCCCTTTTACTGGGATGTTGTGATGATAAAACAAAATATTTTGAAGTGTTCAGCTCTTATAGTAAAGGGATGTGCATATAATCTAAAAATCTCTTAGAATATATACTTGGATATTTCACAAATGATAGATATTCTTAGTACAGATATCATGGTCAGAATCCCTCATTTGCGCACTCCATACATACATCATATTTTGCTCACTCTCTCTCTCTCTCTCATGACTATTTTCCTCTAGCTATCGACCAGAAAGCTACTTAGGGTGAAAGTCTCTCCAGAGAAAGACAAATAGCTAATCAAGCCATGTTAGAACTGTATTACATCATCTTAGATTAAACATACACACAAGGCCTTAAGATAACTCAGATTCCTTCTGCATTATGAAAGCTACCACATTGCAGAATAAAACAAACAGTATTGCTCAGTGTAGTTTAGATACCAAGGCATAGGATTCTGCCACTTTTTAGCCTTGTTCCTGAATTGTGCTATAATCTTAGATGCTGCCAACATGGCTGCTGCTGTTAATATGGTTTTGAGGGTAGTATAGAAAAGAGCTAAGAAAGGAGAGTCAAGAAAGAGCTTATGTGTGGATGTTTAGAGCCATCTGCCACCACGAAAATACAATACTGGATTCTTGAAATCTGAAAATAGATCTCCAAAGAGACATGTTTTAATGAACTTGAATACAAAGAAACATGGTTTAAATAAACTGAAAACAGAAGCAAGGTTCAAGGATCTGTTTGTTAAATGAACAACAACACCCAAAGCTAGAGTATGTTTTTAGTGCTGGAGAATGTTGGCTGTCTTGTTTCTGCTAAATGTCCCAGATCTTTCTGGCTGGGATGCATGTGGGAGAAGGAGGGGGGTGAATGAGAGCTTTTGTTTGTATTTTCTTGAGGAATCTAATTATGTATCAATTGATTTCAAAGACTGGAATAGTAACTCTCTGGAAAACTCTAGGTTTGAGACACTGGGCTTGTTGACATTAAAAAGGTGCACCTTTACCTCAAGAAAGAATTTGAGGTAAAATTATGGTAAAGACAAGGCACTTTAAGCTTACCTTAAAGTATCAAATTGTAGTTACCATTAGTTATCAAATTCAGATAAATTTGGGGTCTTGGTACAACCTGGCAACTGCCCCCCCAAGCTCCCATCCCCCAATGTCACTACCTAGTGGCAGGCCAAACCAATTTCTGGAGAGCCAGCTACTTGATTTATAGTAGCCTTGATGTAACTAATCAAGTAGCCTTGATGTAACTAAGCCAAGCGCGTGCACCTGAGACCTCGCATCCTCGTGAATGTTACTCTCCTTGCCTCTCCCTCTGTTCCCCTTCCTTCATCTCCCCCCCACTCCCCCGTCTCTCAGATTGTAAACCCTAGGGCAGGGACTGTGTCTATTCAATTACTTTGTAAAGTGCCAGGTACATTGCTGGTGCTATATAAATGTTTGTCAATAATAATAGTAATAATAATAATAATAATAATATAATAGTGAGACTAGCTTGCAGGTTTTTTTTTAGGGGCCCTGAAGTTGGGGGGCCCAATACCAGGCTCCTCTTGCCAGGCCTGACTTTAGGTGGTAACATAAAATGTACCTTAACTTTAAACTACCTCCAGGTTAAAATGTAATGAAGACAAGTTTTACCTTGAAGTAATTTAAAAAACGAACACGTGTTTTCTACATGCAGATAAGCCTGTTACATTTTTTTCACTGGCTGTTTTGTGTCTACAATTTGTTCACTTTTGCTTTTGTGTGACGGTAATCAGTGTTTACATGATTTTTCTTACTATTCAGACTTAAAATTACAATAATATAAATATTTTAAACTAAAAAATACCAGCCAAGTCACATCAGATCCAAGTCGTCATATCACATACAAGGGATGTAACCTCATGCTCAGAGTGTCCCTAAACCTCTGATGGCTGGAAACAGGGAGTTTCAATCAGGTGAATGCTCACTCCACATACGTCTTGTTCTTGTACACATCTCTGAAGCTTCTGGGGCTAGTCACTGTCAGAGGCAAGATACTAAGCAATATGGACCATTGGTCTGATCCAATATGGCATAGCTTATATTGATGGCTGAAGCCAAGTCAAAGGTAGGCAGCTGGTACTGCCCTCTACAGCTGAAAACATGATCTGCATGCTTCACAAAATGTAAGAAAACTTAGTTATTTGTTCCAAAGTTTTCCTGCACAATCCCATTTTGAGACTTAAATATTTAGTTATTCATTCAAATTTCTATCCTACGCATCCAACAAAAAACCAGGCTCGGGGAAGGTGACAATAAAATAAGAGAGATACATTAAAATAATAAAAACAATAAAGTTTACCCACCGCTAACCCTTACCCAGACCAGCAAAAGTCCACCAGAACAAAAAAACCTTTGCACTGTTTGTTGGATTGTGCAACAGTCACAAGTAAAAGCCCATTGCAGTCTACCAGTGGGTACCTATTTTTGCTTGGTGGAGGACCCATCAGCTGGTGCAATTTGGAAACAAGCCTCTGTGACACTTTCCTCGACGGAGGCAGAGTACTTGGCAGCGGCACACGCCAGCCAAGAGTTTATCTGGTTGCGACAGCTTCTGAATGATCTGGGGCAAAAATTAGACAGACCCCACCGATCCTGGAAGACAACCAAGGATGTATAGTGCTGATGCAAACAGAAAGAATCAACCCGAGAACCAAGCACATTGATGTAAAATACCATTTCCTGAAAGACTCAAAGGAACAAGAACTCATAGATCAGCAATAATGTCCTACAGAGGATATGACAGTGGATGTGTTCACGAAGCCACTAGCAGGGGATTGCCATTGCAAGCTATTAAGAAGAATGAACCTAGTGGGTTTGACTAGTAATTGTTGAGAAGGGGTGTTGGATTGTGCAAGTCACAAGTAAAAGCCCATTGCAAGCCCTGCAAGCTCAATATGAGGCTTGTCCAGTAGGGGGAGGGTCAGGGGATGAAACAGGGTTTTTTTCTCTCTCCTTGTCTCCTCTCTTCTCTTCTCTCTGTCCTCTATCTTGTCCCATGCAGTTTGTACAGTATGGAAGCATGTCTTGTGAGTTCTTAGTAAAGTTCTGTTTTGAAGAAATGTCTGCTGTGTGTTATTCAACAGAAAACTAACTCTACAATACTGTTTTCGGAACTTGCTCAGGCTTTGACCAACGTCAGGAGGAAGAGAACTGCATAGCTGAGAAGCAGCCACAAGAATGCCTCTGCAGGCAGCCTCGCTGTCCGTACTTGGCATAGCAAGGACATAGCCAGAAGGCTACTCGCAGCTGATCGAAGAGAACACGATAGGACATACGGGAGAAAGCTGTCCTTAAGGCATAGAATCCTGTGAACCCAGACACTAACACAATGCAAAGTAAATCTAATATCAATGTGACACCAAACCCATCTGCAAATGGTGCAATCCTCTTTGAGGTCCCAACCCCCAGTTTGGGAATCTCCTGCTTTAGATGAAGCTGGCACAGGACCTAGTGGATAACAACAGAAATTGAAAATAATGTAAGGTATAAGGGGGGGGGGGGGAGAATCTCCGTGTTCCATTCTTTCCCCCCTGCCCTTACTCACAGCTCCAGCTTCTTGTGCTGCATTCTGTGTAGAGTAGCCAATGTTTAAGGGACAATTGGCCAAATAACCTAGGGGAGAAAGGACGTTTTGTGTGAATTATGGTGACTATATAGAACTTCTAAAGACTAACTACTTAATTATCACTACCACTGTGTGAGGTCGGGAATGAATTACACAGTTGCCAAAAAATGTTTTTAAAAATTATGAGTCAGGCCACCCAGAATCATAAGTTCCTTGGGTTCTTTTTTTGTATCCTGAGATTTAACACCAGTGGTTCTCAAACTAGGGGAACAAGCACCCCAGAGAGGGTGCAGAATGTATGGGATGTATGAGAAAGGGAGCAGTTGCCAAACCCAAAGGGGGAATTTCCAAAAAGACAGAAGCCCTGCTCACTTATGTGGATCCTGACTGGTGCTGTAGCCACCAGCTGGAATTCACACTCCAGAAATGGACAAGTCAGTACCCTTTTGGGTCAAGTACCAGAGAACACGAAAAGGGAGCATGGTCTAAAATGTTTGAGCGCCACCGCTTTAGCAAGTGGTTAAAATAGAAAACTGGAGCTAAGAGTGGGGCAGTAGGTAACCCACAAGTTTATTCCTCTTTAAAACTATTTTAAAAATCAACTAGCCAATACTCACCTTTGCGCTTGTTCCACGTAGCTGAAGGAGGTGGCAATCTTCTTAGCAATTTCCTTTACCTGGGGTGGTGGCTTGGCACTGCCCTCATTACAATCACTTTCTTTATGGCTCACTCAACCACATTTCTCAAGTTTTTCTCCATAACCATGAAGACTTAAAACTTTTTTAAACATGAAAGCTGTGAGTCTCACAGTTTTGCCTCAGCTCCTATAATTTTAGGCTTTGTGATTGAAACCATTAATATTATAATAATATGAAATATTATGATATTCATTATATTATTCATAATTAATATTATGAAACTCACCGCTTTCATGATAAATTGGGAGAGTTGAAAATCCTGTAATTTTTTTCATTCAATTTCACAGTTATGGAACCAGAAGCTGTATTGATCACAAATCAAAAAGCTCCTCCCATTTAAAAGTTTAGGTAAATCTGTGCAACTCATTTAGCTTAAACTAAAGGTGCAATCCTCCATCCATTGTCAGTTGTAGCCGACCCTTTGACTTCAACAGAATGGATGGAGGATTGCACACTAAATTAGCATACGGTTCTCAGCAGATGTTTTAACCTGGACATGGGGGTGCTGAACCCCAGAGCAAGTCCAGGGGTGCACCCCCGTGTCTGCCCATTTGCAGTCACACCTAGGTCCAGCTCTAGTTGTTGTCGCAGCTCTAGGTGGCCACCCTGTGCAGCGCTATGGTGTTTCCCGGGGCAACCCCTGGCCAAGAGCAGAGCTGCAGTAGCCATCTGCCAAGTAGACAGACCGCAGATCCACCTCCAGCCAGTGCTCCAGGTTTGGGTGGCCAGCTCTGCTGGTGGCGCTCTGGGATGCTCTGGAGCTCTGCTGGTGGCGCTCTGGGATGCTCTGGAGCTCTGCTGGTGAGGCTGGAGCGCCTCTGCTCCACCTGCACATCTGGAAGCCTGCCTTTACGTGGATGGGTCGCCCGGGTGTGAGGCAGCACAGAGCTTTGGGTGCTGTCCATGTAAGGACAGCACCCAAGCCTCAAACAGATTTAAGATGGTCCCCACCACAGAATTTGCACCGGTTTAATTCAGAGCTTGCTTGTTCATAGGTTTTGAAGCTGATACAGTTCAATCAGCATGGGTGAAGTTATGACAAATTCAGTACTGGGGTCTGAAGAGACAGCTAGCTTCATTTTCTAAACTGGTGCAAAAAAATGTTTTGTAGCCTGCTTTAAATTGACTTCTAAACTGATTTACTTAAGTCAGTCTGTCTTGTCTGGATCAGCACAACCACAGAGGGAACTGAGGCCAACAAATAAAAAGTCAAAAATCTAAATCCATATTAGGCATCCATATCTGAAAATTGTTCACTGTTCAGTTTGGAAAGAGCCACATAAGGATTCAGGATATTATCCTCCAACCATTTGACCCCACTCCTAACAAACCTACATAAGATCATTGAAATTAATGGAACTCACACCAGCAGTAAGGGCTAGAACAGGGGAGGAGAACCTCTGGCTGAGGGGCCAAATACAGACGGTGGCTACTTTTTATTTGGTCCCTTTCCAGTTCTCTGGCCCCTGCATCCAGTCCTTACCCCCAAACACTGAGTAAACTCGGGAAGGGAGCAGAGATGAGGGCAAGGATAGAGGATAGATCCATAGCCACCTCTTCCTTACCTCACCTTGAGCACACTCTCTAAGCACCTCTGCATCCAACTTGTACGCGGCCCTTACTCATTTTTAAAGTGGCCCTGGGAAGGAATAGGCCACTGAGCTAGAAGATAATTACTTGTATCAGGAGTGGGATTAATCCCTTGCACACCATTCCTTGTATTCAGAGGCCATCATAGGCCATTTTTTACACCAGACGGGCCTACACACACTCACGCAGATCCACTGCGTGGGCACCGCTCATGTGACCGCCACGGTGGGTTGGTGGGAGGGTGGGGGGGGTGCACACTCCTGCATTACACCCACCTCCACCCATCACCCATGCATGGAACAACCCTGCATCGTGACCCATTTAAAAAGGGCCATAGTTGCATTTAACCTGTGGAACTCATTGCCAGGGGATATAATGAAAGCAAACAACTCGGTTCAAAAAAGGACTCAACATGTTCATGTTGGATTGGTCCATCAACATCAACTAGTCAAGATGGTCAGAAGTGTTCAGGAACAATCTCATATTCAAGAGCGCCCCTAAATCTCTGGCAGATGGAAACTGGGAATTTCCAACAGGGAGTCACTCACTCCATATATGCCTTGTTCTTGTACTCTTTTCTGGAGCTTCTGGTGTTGGTCACTATTAGAGACAGGATGCTGGGCTAGAAGGACCATTGGTCTGATCCAATATGGCAATGCTTATGTTGATTGCAGAAACAAGTCAAACAAAGTTAGACTTGTCTGTGGCTGGTAGGCAGCTAGCACTGCTTCCTACAGCTGAAAATATGATCTGTGGTCTTTACAGAATTTAAGAAACCTCCAGCTGTTATTTGCTTCATAGCTTGGGTTCATTCCTATGTGGCTGTGAGGGAATGGCGAATAACCTGTAGGTAGTCTCTCAGCCAAAGTCAGTGGCAGGCTTTCAGCCCTCCATTGTGTTCTCACAACCATATAAAATCTGGGGGTTTTACTTCAGAGGGTTTATTCAGAAGCAGGCCCATTGTTAAGGGGAGGACAGCAAAGGTGGACACTGCACCTCCTGCTAATTTTTTTGCCACCCCTTTCTGAAGATGTGTTCTAGGTTTTCCTCCTCAGTTTATGAGTCTGTAAACTAAGATGTCTGAAGACAATGGGTATTTTCAGATGTTACAAGATCACAGTGAACCACGGTGAATACCCACCTGTGGTCACTGTGACTCGCACGTCTGTTTGGCGGCCGCCAGATTTTCGCCACGCTCAATCCCCACATGGGGTCATTTTCAACCATGCTTCCCGGGCTAGCCACACCAATTCCCCAGGAAGCGTGGTGAAAATGAATCCTGGCGGGGATCAAAGAAAAGTAACGTCTGGTCGGTCGCCACGGCCCGGACTCACCGGCGGGAGTCCAGGCCGTGGTGAATTCGGCCAGACGCTGCGGCGGCATTGGCCCTGCCGCCCGCCCGTCTCCCCATAGGGCGGGCAGCAGGGAGCGTGGAGGGGCCGTGCGGCCACACGTTGTGCTGCGCGGCCCCGCCCCCTCCCCGATTCCCCGCCGGGATCCCCCGGCACATCTGTTACGGCGTGACAGGGTCATCCCGGCGGGGGATCAATAGATTGATTTTGTGACGGGGCCATTGGCCCCGTCACGTCTGAAAACACCCTGAGATGAATGACTGTAGGGCTGAGGTCAGAGAGTAATAATCACAGTTCTGGTAAGAACATGTCTGCCTAGTACATAGTCTGCAAGCACAATCGTTCCCCTTGACATGCAGTCTGTTCCTCACCTCCATCCCCACATGTTGTAGCTATGGGCCTGCTCAGGGATAACTACCTCCATTCTCATAAGACAACAAAACCTTGTTTTTAAGAGGGTTAGAAAACACCCCCACTCTCTTGAGCTTCCTTCCTTGGAACTTTCAGAGAATTTCCAGCAGGGGGAGCAGGAAAAACAAGCACAAGAAGGCACTGAGTCAGAGGGTGTTTTCAGACGTGACGGGGCGGCTTCGCCTCGCCCCGTCATGGAAACAACCCTGAGATTCCCTGCTGGGATCACGCCGGCACGACCAAAAGACGGGGAATTGGGGAGGGGACGGGGCTGCGTGGTGCAACGTGCGACCGCACGCCCCCGCCCCCCACGCTTCCCCGCCGCCCACCCTCTGGGGAGACGGGCGGGTGTGCGGCCAATGTGACTGCGGCGCCCGCCCGATTTGACCACGGACCGGAATCCCGCCGGGGATTCTGGGCCGTGGTCACCGGTCAGACGTTACTTTTTGTTGGTTCCCGCCGGGGATCTCTTTGATCATGCTTCCAGGGATTGTCCGGCGGGGAGCCCCGGAAGCATGGTTGAAATTGACCCCATGTGGGAATTGACTGTGGCGAACATCTGGCGGCCGCCTAACAGATGTTCAGGGCGCTTTGACCCCATGTGAGTATTGACGGGGGTTCACTGTGATCTTGTAACGTCTGAAAATACCCAGAGATGCTACGTGAGAACCACACAGAGGAGGAAGCACTGAAAATTACTGGGACAGAGGAGGACTGCATGGAGTGATGTAAGCAAAATAAAATGCCACCCATAGGTGCATGTGAGTGTGACAGCCAGGGAAATAACCTCCCTCCTTCCTTTAACACTGGGCATTTTTAGACTCACATTCAAGTTCCGGATATTTCAATCTTCTGGGTTTACAAGTCCACAAGTAAGTTCCGGATGCATTCTTCACACAAGCACTGCCCTGAGGCAGCAACAGCTGTAGACGTGACAGGCTGCCATGGAAACCAAGTGACCACAGCTGCCTGGAGCAAAACAGTTTACCAGGAGAACCTTTTACACACAAGAGTTCTGGGAGAAGTTTCAAGATCCGGATGTTGAAGATCTGGGTGAGTGATTTAGACACACAGAAAGTTCTGGATGTTACAGCAAACATCCGGGAGAAACGCATGTCTAAAAACACCCACCATTTGTTTGGAGATGTAAGTACACCCCCTTTCTCCCTATTTTAACTCCTGTGCTTGTGTGACCACAGGTTAGAGTGGAGTAAGAAATAGTTACCTCACAAATGCTCCTGTGAACAAACCCTGAAGGGGGAATGGTTATTTTCCGGGCTTTTTATGAGGGAGGGAAAGGCTAGATCACACACACACCCCTCCCCCATATTAACGTGGCAGTGTCTGTCTCCCTGATCCGGGTCGCTGCTTTGGGGGAGGAGGGGTTGATTGGCCTAGCAAAACCCAGCTCTGATGTTCTGACAGTTCCTCCGGGCTGTGGCCTGGCTGGAGTAGTTCCTAACCCGCCTGGGAAAAGCAGCAGAGAGCTCTCCGCACAACTTGCTCCAGGACGGGGATTTCTCTCCATTCCCTTCCTTTTCCCTTTCGGAAAAGCCGCTGAGCCACGAGCCTCCTGTCACTCAGCCTTCTGCCCGGCTGATCACTGTGAAAAGAGCCACCCCGATGACAGAAGCGTGTGAATACTGACTGCAAACAAACTCAGAGAGAGCGACACCTGGGAGCCCCAAACACAGCCCCAGGGGGTGTGGAGAGAGAGAGCCGCCCGGGCAAGAGAGAACTTTCCCCTGCCAGCAGAGCCCCTAGACCGAGGCGCACAAACAATCCTCCTCCCAGTCTCTCCCCTCGGTATGCGGCCGGCAAAATCCTCTTTCCTCGGTCCAGTTCGAGCCTGGAGTGCAGATCAGCGTAGCCACCTCTAAAATGGGATTCCCCCTTCCCTATTTGAATGGGGCTGTTGTTACAATAAAGGGGGCTTAGATCTCAGCTTCATACACCAGTGAATGAGATTTGGCGGGGTTTCCCTCCGCACCCCCCCTTGTTTAAGGGGGAAACTGGGGGGTGGGGTGTTAAAGGACAGCATCTAGCTCAAGGCCCCCTGTGAGTGATTGTTGATTTCTATGGAAGGCTCCCGATAGCTCCTCTTGAATTGCTTTGCAGGAGTAAATTGCCTGCAATTGCCCTTTTGCTTTTGTTGCCCAATCCCCTCTGGAGGGAGGGAAGGGAGACTTCCCTTGTCTCCCCACCCCCTCTGCTACCTGCTACAGCCCAGAAAGACAGCAGCTGACTGCCTCTAGCCGCAGATGGAGGAAGAGAGTATATAAAAAGGAGACCAAAGGATAATAAAGAAACACCATTCATTTACAAGCTGCTACTTCTCCCATATCCTAGTTGTTCAGTCCTTTATGGGGGGATATAATAATTTTCTTTCCCCCAAGATTGTACCGCTGCACGTAACAAGTTGTGGTGTCAAAAAAGGATTGAACTCCACCAGTAGGCTGAGGATAGGGGGAAATTATGTTCCATCATCTGTCTGTTTCAGAACAGGAACGATTGTGTGTGTGTGTGTGTGTGTGTGGTGTGTTTGGTTTTTGTTGTTTTGTTTTGGACCCCACCCCCCTCCCCCAGCTCCCTTGGCTTTTTCAAACATCCACACATTGTCTTTGGAAAATTATTGTTTGCTTTAGAAATATGCCGTAAAAAAACAAACCCCACCCCCTTTTTACCCCACAACAGATCAGGAGTTAAATAAACAAACAGCATCTGGAGGCTAACCTATCACCAACGGCCTTTCCCTTGTATTTTTCTATTGTTTGGTTTGGTGGAACTATAAATTAGGCCTCTATCTCCCCCCCCCCCCCCCAATAAAATAAAATATAATTCCCAAGGCAAACCGTTCTTGGGGAAGGATTTGGGGTTTGATCCAAAGACTTTAGGTCGGAGACTGTAGCAGGTTCATCAGAACATTGCAAGCCCATTTAAAGCACCCCACTATTAACTATTATAGAGGGGGGTTTAGTGCATATTTAAATCAGGGAAGTTTTTTCGCCCCTCCTTCCCCCAATCGCAGACAGTTTTGATGAGTGGGTTTTTGTCCGGATGGTTTGTAATGGTGCCTGTTTTGGGGTGTCCCGGGGGGTCCGGGAAGCTTTAATTCGCTCACAAAGGCTCATTTGCAGGTCAATGCCATGGCACACTCGCCTCTCCCCTTTGCCTAAAACTCCTTTTGTTCCCCATCGCCTGCTCCTCATGCCAGATGGCCGCGGAAAATGCTAATTCTCTCTCCACCCCCCCACCCCCCTTTTTCTTTGCATTTAATTGCGGCTCTTTGCAGATAGGGGCTGAAGGAGTGTGTGCTTCATTCAAATGAGATTTGCTTTTGGGTTTCCAAGCACGTTTCTTAAAGTCCGATCCGAGTCAGGCAGGGATTAGTTTGACAGGGAAGTGATCAGATTAAAATCTGTGCATGAGATCTGCCTTCTCTACCCCCCTCCCCCCCCCCCCCAAGCTTTCTCAGAATCAGTGTGGTTGAGAGCGAAAGGCCATGCATGAAACATTTACCCAGGGATAAGTGGCCATTACCCCACAAATTATCCCAAAAACTTCAAGCAACCTTCTCCCCAACCTCCATGGGAAATTTCAGGGTAAAAGACCAGTTATCCTTGGTATAGAACCCCTGTTTTGACAATACCCAAAAAGTAAAGTGTATGATGAGCCTTTACATGGTAGTCATCCCCGCTGCGTAATTTGTGAAAGAGGAGGTGCCAGGGTTCATACCTGCTCCAGGAGTCCACGTTTTGACCCCAGAAGCATTGGGGCTGGGGTGTATTTGGAAAGGTCAACGGAACTGCTCTGCTAGGCCCAATGACCCAGCCCCTGCTCCCTCTCCTACTTTGCCAGCTCTTGCTCAGAGCTGGATGAAGCATGCTGGGAACCAGGGTTGCAAGTGGGCACTGCCGATCAGCCCCAACTCTGTATGGGGAGGCTGATGTTTCTCTGCATTCAGCTCTGGGAAGGGTTTTGCAGTGTTAGCAGGAGCTGCAGAATCTGGAAGAAGTGTTGGTGCTGTGCCTTGGCATGAAAAGAGGCACCATGCCTGACCTTTGGTACCAAACGAACCCTGACTATCGCCCAACCCAAGGGATAGACTCACTGTTCTAGCTGGAAATGGTCTCACAACACATTCTGACATCTGAGGTTACTCGTATCTGGGCCACTTCCACACGAGTGCGGGGGGACGTCTGGGATCGGAGATCACGTTAGGAGCGATCCCGGGAGGCTTCACTCATGTGCAAGGGAGTATAGCCTGTTTCTAGCATGGTTTTCATCACATAAAGTGATCTCCAGTCCTGGAAGTTCCACCCCCACCCCGCACTCGTCTGTAAGCAACCCAAGTAGTCCAATTGCTACATCAACGTTCTAAACTACGGCAGATTATTACCCCTGGGGTAAAGTGCCCCAAAGTAGCTTGATGATAACATGCTCCGAGAGCACAGGTCCAAAGTATGTGTTTACACAGAAGGCGACATTCCAAGACTGAGTCACCTGCACCTTGGGTAGGAGCCGGGGGCAGGGGGGGAGGAGGGGAATGAGTTAGGCTTTTCATTTTTATTTATTATTTCTGTAAAATAGATTAAGACCCCAATCGTCAAAGCGCTGTGTCAGCACAAGCCCAGTTGAAGTGAATGGGGTTTGTGTCAGCACAGCCAGAGCCTAAAACCTCCTTCGATGAGGGGGCGGAAGGGGGTTGATCCTTTCATCTTGGGAAGAAAATGGAAGGCACTTCTCCTGTAGAGCCAGTTAAAGTGATAGTCTAGGAGACTGAGATTGTGAAAAGCAGTGAGCAGGAGAGGTTTGCAGAAGGCACCCATACCGTTTTAGTTTTTGTTTACAAAACCCTCTTTGTTTTCAGGGGGTTTTGTAAATGCCCCATCTGTTTTAGGTTGTTTTGTTTGTTTGGGTTTTTTCATTAAAAAATATGTTTTAAAAAAAAATCTCTGCGTACGCAGAACAACCACCGAGCCATTCTGTGCATGTGTAGTAGCCCTTCTCCAAAATCTGGCACCAGTTTGGAAAAGGGTTCGCATGCGCAGAATGGTTTGGCGGTCATTTGTATATGCACAGTGATTTTTTTAAAAATTAATTATTTAATTTACAATTTTTAAAAAAACAAACAAAGCATATGCGCAAAATCGACACCGGGGCCATTCTACACACGCACACCCTTTTCCAAAATGGCACCAACGTGCAGTGTGTGTGTGTTGTTTTTTATTTTTAAACAAAACGGATAGAAGCAAACAACCATGTTTGCTTATTCATTCATTTTCATAACATTAGTTATGAAAACGAATGGGGCTCCATTCATCTTGGTTCCTAATAGAAAACGTTATAGATGCACACCCCTAGTTACTACAATAAATGTTAGGCTGCATGTGTTGAGACACCTTACAAGAGGCCTGGATTTCAGAAGATTTGTGATCATCACTTTCTGAAAATCATGTATTTTATTATTAATTATTATTATTATTATCATTATTATCATTATAATTGTTACATCCAATTTCTGTGCCACCTTTCTCCAAAGGAAGACTCAGGATGTTTTACAATAAATAAAAGATATATAAAAAACATACAAAAACCTTGAAAAAACCCTCCTGTCCACCCCCCCGCCCCCATGCATGTATTCCTTCCTCTTAAAGGGTGGTTGTGGAATAAACCCCACCCTCCCCAAGAAGAGCCTATGGCAACCATCCCCCTCCCTTGCACATATCCCCTAATAATGTGTCCTTAATAGCACTAGTCCTGGGGCAATCTCAGCTATAATTCACCGCTGCTAGTCAATTCGCAGCTCCACCTGGATTCCCAGCTGGAGGCTGTGGCGAGGAGTGACTTTCGCCAGTTACATCTGATATCATGGCTCCAGTCGTACATTTCGGATTCTGACTTGGCCACCATCATCCATGCCTTCATCACCTCTAGACTGGACTACTGCAACGCATTCTACGTGGGGCTACCCTTGGTGATGGTCCGAACAAAGGCTGTAGCTGGTGCAGAATGCGGCGGTCTGTCTCCTTACGGGGACAGGTCGTCGTGAGCACGTCACACCAGTGCTCCGTTTTCTGTACTGGTTGCCTATTGTCTTCTGGGCCCGATTCAAGGTGTTGGTGTTGACCTGTAAAGCCCTAAATGGCCTGAGCCCCACTTACCTGCGGGACTGCCTCATGCCTTGGCTGTGGTGTGGCCCCTGCGGTCGGCCAGGGACCCCCGGCTTGAAGTCCCCCAGGTGGCAATGATGTGGAGG
Organism: Sphenodon punctatus; assembly: GCA_003113815.1. NCBI lineage: Eukaryota > Metazoa > Chordata > Lepidosauria > Sphenodontia > Sphenodontidae > Sphenodon > Sphenodon punctatus. Next base: position 6,665,109 of record QEPC01003194.1, read on the forward strand.
GCATTCCCGGTGGCCGCTCCTAGGCTGTGGAACTCCCTCCTGACGGTCCGGCCCACCTAGCCCCGGACCGCCCTTCTTTCCGAAGACAGTGTAAGACCTGGCTATTCCGCCAGGCCTTTGGGGAGGGAGACGGGGAGGGTGGTTTAGGGTTGGGGGGGAGTGTCTAATATTTGGTCTGCTCTTTCAATGAGTTTATAAGTTTTAATAAGCTTTATAAGTTTTATAATTGTTATGTATTTGATTTTAATTTTTAATTGTATTTTAAATTGTTACAGAGTATTTTGAATGTGTTGTGAGTCACCCTGAGCTCCTATTGTGAGCAGGAGGGAGCGGGCTACAAATGCATTGAATAAATAAATAGAATAAAATAAAAAGAAGGATCTGTTTCACACCAGTTCAACACTATAGTATCTACCTTAACTCTAGTAGCGGCATTCCTGACTCTCACTGGTGTAAGGGTCTACCTGACCCAATGTGTGTTAAAGTCATTGGGCATTTTTACACACACCTGGTTTACAAGTTCACAAGTAAGTTCCAGATGCATTCTTCTCACACACACACTGCCCTGAGGCAGTTCCTGGATGCATTCTTCACACACATACACTCTGCCCTGAGGCAGCCTAAAGTAGCCTCAGCTGTAGTCGTGAGGGGCTGCCATAGAAACCAAATGACCACAGCTGCCTGGAGCAAAGCGATTTACCAGGAGAACTTTTTACACACAAAAGTTCTGGGAGAAGTTCTACGCAGAAGTTCAAAGAGCCGGATGTTTAAGATCTGGGTGAGTGATTTAGACACACAGAAAGTTCAGGATGTAACAGCAAACATGCAGGAGAAATGTGTGTCTAAAAAC
>QEPC01003194.1:6666463-6699959 GCA_003113815.1 Sphenodon punctatus
GGGGTTACCCTCCTATGCAAGAGGAGGGTAGGGGGTGTATTAGTGGCAGTTGAGGGGAGGGGCTGTTACTCTCGGTGTGAGGAAGGGGCGCAGCCCCCTAGGGAGGAGGGGTTACCCTCCTATGCAAGAGGAGGGTAGGGGGTGTATTAGTGGCAGTGGAGGGGAGGGGCTGTTACTCTCGGTGTGAGGAAGGGGCGCAGCCCCCTAGGGAGGAGGGGTTACCCTCCTATGCAAGAGGAGGGTAGGGGGTGTATTAGTGGCAGTGGAGGGGAGGGGCTGTTACTCTCGGTGTGAGGAAGGGGCGCAGCCCCCTAGGGAGGAGGGGTTACCCTCCTATGCAAGAGGAGGGTAGGGGGTGTATTAGTGGCAGTGGAGGGGAGGGGCTGTTACTCTCGGTGTGAGGAAGGGGCGCAGCCCCCTAGGGAGGAGGGGTTACCCTCCTATGCAAGAGGAGGGTAGGGGGTGTATTACTGGGTGGGGGCGTCTCCCTCAGGGGACTGGCGGAGCGGCCTCCAGGTGGGGGGGCTTGGGGGGCGAACCGAGGGGGAGTCCGCAGCTATAGGGGTTGTTGTGGACTGGGGGAATTATAGTCCTGGGAGGCGAATTAGATCTGCGAGGCGGGACAGATGTTATATTCCTGTCCCGCTTAATGGCCTCAAGGCAGTTGCTGAGGTGATTGGGAAACAGAGGGCCCCTGGCCTTGGTTTGCTGCTGGTAAATGCGAGGTCGATAGCCAATAAGTCAACTATGGTCCGGGAGATGATCTTGGACCAGGTGGCCGACCTCGCATGTATTACGGAGACCTGGCTGGACGCTGAGTCGTAGCCTATACTGGCTGACCTTGTTCCGGCTGGGTACTCTGTACAGCATCAGCCTCGGCTGGGGGACTGGGGGCGGTGTAGACATTATTTTTAAGGATACATTATCTGTGAGGAGATTTCCTCTGAAAACTATCATGGGTATAGAGGGCCTTCATCTGGTATTGGATTTGGCTGGAGACAGAGTAGGGATACTGCTGATATACTGGGCACCCACCTGTACGGCAGTTTCCCTACCTGCACTGACTGAGCTGGTGTCGGAGGTGGTCTTGCGGTCCCCCAGGGCGATAGTCCTTGGGGACTTCAACATCCATGCCGATGCCAGTCTTGGAGGGGCAAAGTGTGAGTTCATGGCCACCATGGCTACCATGGGTCTGTCTCAGAGAATGGTGAGCCCCACACATGTTGGAGGACATACCCTGGACATGATATTTTGCACAGGTCTTGAGGCAGGGATCTGTTAGTAAGGGAGGTGTCATCAGTGCCCTTGTTATGGACGGATCATTATCTCTTCTGGGCCAGTATCCTGGCGCATGTCAGCCCCCGGGAGGGGGCGGAACTGCTTAGGATGGTTCGCCCCCAACGGCTTATGGAACCTAGAAGTTTCCAGACCACTCTAGGGGATGTTTCCTCTGATCTCGATGACTGCTCACTCGATGACCTTGTAACCATATGGAATTCCATGTTGGTGGAGGCTATCGACTGGGTGGCTGCCAGGCATCCGCTCCCGAACCGCCGACAACGCAGGTCGCCATGGTACACGGAGGAGCTGCAGCGGATGAAGCAGGAAGCGCGGCAGTTAGAGCCTCCCCTCTCTTGTTCAATGTGTATATGCAGCCTTTGGGGGAGGTTGTTAGGGAGTTTGTCATATGGTGTCATCACTATGCTGATGACACACAGCTATATCTCTCCTTTTCATCCGACTCAGGCCTGGCAGTCTCGGTGCTTACCCAGTGTTTGATGGCTGTGGGGGATTGGATGAGGGCGAGCCACCTGAGGTTAAATTCCGACAAGACGGAGGTGATGGTTGTGGGGAAGGCTGGGGGAGTGGTGGCCCCCATCATTGATGGGGTCCGTCCTCCCCATGTATCTCAGGTTTGGAGTCTGGGGGTGCTTCTGGACCCACAGCTCTGCCTGGATGTCCAGGTGGCAGCTGTGACAAAGGGGGCATTTCGCCAGTTACATCTGGTGTGTCGGCTTCGGCCGTATGTCTCGGACTCAAATCTGGCCACGATCGTCCATGCTTTTATTACTTCAAGACTGGACTATGTAACGCACTCTATGTGGGGCTACTTTTGGTGCTGGTTCAGAGACTGCAGCTGGTGCAGAACGTTGCGGCTCGTGTCCTAACGGGGACGGGCCGACGCGAGCACATTACACCGGTGCTTTGCTCTCTGTACTGGCTGCCAATAGTCTTCCGGGCCCAATTCAAGGTGTTGGTGTTGACCTTTAAAGCCCTAAACGGCCTGGGCCCAGCCTATCTGCAGGACCGCCTCACCCACCAGATCCTGGATTGACCCCTGCGGTCAGCCGGGGACACCCTCCTCGAGGTCCCCTGGGTTTCTCGGGTGTCAGCCTTGTGGAGGGTGTTCTCTGTGGCCGCACCATGGCTGTGGAACTCCCTCCCGCCGGACGTCTGCCTGACCACCAACCTCCCCTTGTTCTGTAGACAATGTAAGACCTGGCTGTTCTGCCATGCCTTTCCCGAGGGAGATGGGCTAGGTGGGGTGGGGTGGGGTGGGGTAGGGGGTAATTAGTTTTATTTGGGGTTTTTTATTGTATTATTGTTGTTTTTTAATCTGTTTTAATATGTTGTTAGCCGCCCCGAGATGCTTTTAGCAGGAGGGGGCGGCATACACATTTTATAATAAATAAATAAATTAATAAATAAATAAAATAAAGGAACACATGTGTTGTGCAACGGGGGCCGCCATGGGCAACGGGCCTCATTGGCTGCCATGGCTGCCCGTCATGGCAGGGGGTGGGGCACTGCGAGCATTCTGCGAGTGGAGACGGCCGCCGGCATGTTTGTTGTGTTCCCAGCTCTACCTGAGCCATGCAGCCGGTGGGACAGCTCTCTGGCAATGGGTATGTCAGTTCAATGCCCCAACCTGACCCGGGACATATCGCCTGCGATTTTCTGCCCTAAGGTAGCCTGGGGAGTGGTCCTGTTGGCCGCACATCTGTTTTGACCCATTGTGTTAGGATGCAAGTGAGAGGTGATCTGAGCCTAGAGAATGCTATTAAGGGGACAGCCTAGATACAGCAGAATAATATTTGTATGGAACATACATACACATACTCTCCACGCTGTTCAGCATACTAAAGTCATGTTTATAATTCAAAAAGTAGACTAAAACCCCACCAGTATTAAAGACCAAAAATAAAGCCAATCACAAAGCAGGCTGGACCTTACATAAAACTCTGGTGGAGTACATAGGAAGCCAATATAGGCTATACTGAAGAAAACGTTTTTAAATTAAAAATAGTCCTGATGTATTATTTATTAGTAATCTTTTAGCTAGCACTAGTGACTTGCCCAAAACCACTGGCCCATGAGTTTGTGATTAAGATTGGATTTGAACATTGGCTTCCCAGATCCAAGCCCTACAGCTTTTCCATTAGGCTTATTCTAGTACTCTCTGGGATACAATAAGGAAAGATGAACTGAAAAAGATATGGCCACCTGATTAGTCAGTGGCCAACATGGTTCCTTTTTTTACTGCCTCTGCCTTGCGTAAAGTGTAGACTAGTCCAATGTTTTCTTGAATTTATTTATTTATTTATTTCACAGTATTTATATCCCACCCTATCCTGACCAAGCAGCTCAGGGCGGCTCACAAGCTCTTAAAACATCAAATAACAATCACTACAATAAAACAATAAAATACAATTTGAAACAACCCAATGGAGTCAAAAAAACAACCCACACACCCCTCCCAAACCTCCACCCATCACCCTATCCCCTTCCCTTGCCAAAAGCAGGTGGAACAGCCAGGTTTTACATTGGCATCAAAACGCAGGGAGCTCTGGTGCCAACCAGGACTCCACCATCAGGGAGTTCCACAGCCATGGTGCGGCCACCAAGAACGTGGCCCCCCGAGACACCCAGGGGACCTCCAGGAGGGTGCCCCCCGATGACCGCAGGGGCCGATCCAGAGCTCGGGGAATGAGGTGGTCTTGCAGGTAAGCGGGGCCTAGACCATATAGGGCTTTATAGGTCTGCACCAACACCTTGAATTGGGCCCAGAAAGCTACAGGCAGCCAATGCAGAAATTGGAGCACTGGTGTTATAGGCTCTCAGCGGCACATCCCAGTAAGGAGACAAGCCACTGCATTCTGCACCAGCTGCAGTTTCCAAGCTGTCATGGGTAGCCCCACGTAGAGTGCCACCATGCAACTGCTGGAGATGGTCAGGGTCCAACATCACAAAATGTACAGTTTTGGCCAGGACTTGCCAGGATTTAGCCTTGGCATCTTTTCATAGCAGGGTTCATCCCCAGTACCTCTGTCCAGATCCTGTGACTGCTACTACTCTGCAAGACCCTGCTCAATGGGAGCCAGAGCTGTGAACTGGTGGTTCTGCTGTTGCCACCCATCAGCTGCTTGGTGGCAACACACCCCAAGTACCAAACTGGTGATGGTTGGCAGCAGTAGCCCTCTCCCCACCTGCCCACGGAAGCACCAGCCTTAGTGTATCCCAACAGGGCTGAAGTTGAGGTTAATGTGCATGGGCAATCAGGGTGTTGCTACTGCTGCTCATCAGCTGTCTGGCAGTGAGTGTTCTGGCTGGTGGAGTGGCAGGGCCTGGTAAGGCAGCTAAACTGGATCCTTGGAATATTCCCCATGTGTCCTGGGACAAGGGGTGGGACTCCCAGTGTACTAATGAAGGGTAATTTTAGACGTGACGGGCCCGGAGGCCCGCCACGCTCAATCACGGACCGGGATCCGTTTTGGATCCTGGACAGGAATCAGTCCGGCCATCCTTCAGACATGCCGTCCTGATTCCTACAGGGAATCGGGGAGGGGGCAGGGCTGCGCGGCATGACATGTGGCTGCACAGCCCTGCTCCCCCGGCCGCCCACCTTCCGGGAGACGGGCAGGCGCAGTGGCCAATCCGTCTGCTGTGCCCGATCCCGTCCCATGGTTGGGACCACGATCCAGCAGGGCTGAAGGTAACAGACGTTACCTTCAGCCCTTTCCGGATTGTGGCCAATCCAACCACGGTTGGGGCCCGATCCCACCATGATTCTGGACCTCCGGGCGGCCGTGGTGAACATCTGGCAGAAGTCAAATAGATGTTACGGGACAAACGGTCACCACAGGGGGTTCACTGTGGTTGACCGTGGTCTCGTAATGTCTAAAATTACCCAAACTGTCACTATGGTGTACCATTTAAATCTCACATGATTCAAGTTGGTTTGTGGCAACGATACTGGATTTACAAAAAGTGCCAGTGATTCATTCACTAAAGAAGGAAAAAAATATTAGTACTTCAGTGAGATCAATATTGGGTTCAAAGAGACTGCTGTTTATTGATGTCTGATGCATAATGAAACTTTTTGTAGTAGTAAAGCATGTCAGGGTGGATTATGTTACTCATCATCATCCTTGTCATTGCTAGAGGTGGGCCTGCTAGAATCCAGTCTGCATTGCATTGTCACTCAGTAGACTAGACACATTATTAAATATTATTATTAACAAACATTTATATAGCGCCAGCAGTGTACCTGGCACTTTACAAAGTAATAAAATAGACACGGTCCCTGCCCCTAGGGCTTACAATCTGAGAGACAGGAGCTGGGGGAAGAGACTTAGGAAGGGGAACAGAGGGAGAGACAAGGGGTCTAACATTCATGAAGATGCGAGGTCTCAAGTGCACGTACTTGGCTTGGTTATGATGAGAATGACAGCAGGCAGGTCCATGTGGCAAGGATAAGGGTAAACCGATCGTAGGTATAGGAATAGTGGCTCAGCAGGATAAAGAGTCAGACAGAGCAGAGCGAAAGAGGTGAGTTTTAAGGAGAAATTTGAAGGTATGAAGGGAGGGGGCAAGGCGGATGTGGACAGGGAGGGAGTTCCAGGCATGGGGGGCAGCAAGTGAGAAGGGACGAAGGCGCTTAGGGGAGCAGGGAAGGCGTGGAAGGGTGAGAGAAGGGACAGAGAAGGAGCGAAGTGCACGGGCTGGAGTATGGAGGGCAATAAGTGCAGAGAGGTAGGAGGGAGCAAGGTTGTGAAGAGTTACACATTAAAAGTAATGTTAATTGAAATCTGGATGTTCATGAAGTGTATTCAGTAATAGTCATCATCAATATGCTTTAATGTATAAACACCTCTCAGAGGTAATTAGCAGAAATAACTAAAAACTAAATTATCATGGACAAAGATTTAACCCATCTCCCTCAGATTCCTACCTAAACATCCCCCAGTTGATTTGTTAATGTTTACTATTTAATTGGGGGAAGGAGGGTGGAATCATATATGATCCTGATTTCTTTCCCCCCTTCGAGTTAGTTTTGAATTCAAGAACCTTTATTTGCTTAAAGGCTTGCCAGTAAAAAGGCCCCAAGTCTTAATCCTCTTTCTGCTACACACCAATGAAACTTAGGAAACTCTTTGACTATTGACTTTTTCATGTGGAAACCGATCTGCTGCGACTGGAAGTGAAAAGAGACCATTTCTTGGGGGTGGGGGGGAAACCTCTGAAACTCTGTTTTGAAGAAGTCGTTGTCCTTGGCCGATGTAGTAGCAGCAGCAGCAAAGGCTTTTTGATCCTCAGATTTGTAAACTTGTAGACATAATAATGCCATTTCTCTAGTGTTAGCAGGTGTCCTGTCTGGAAGTTGCTGCCTCAGCCTCCAGCAGAGCTGGGAATTAGAAAATTGTCTGTCTTTCCTGAACCGTGAAGTGCTTCTCTTAAATAAAGGCCAGGTCAGATGTTAAAGGGACATTCTTGTCTTCTGAAGCTGAAATAATCTACAGTCACGTAGAGAAATGAAGGCATCCTCCTCCTAAAATGGTCAATCTCTTTATCTGCCATTATATTCCATAGGGTCAGGGAAAAAAATCCCAACTCTTTCCATTCTGCAGCATTTGACAATATTTCCTTTCAACGAGTAACCATCCCCAGTCCAATATTATTTTTTGACTAGAGAAATAGTAATTAGAAATATTTATTTTCTTTTCCTGTTGGATTTCCCTCATCACTGGCAGCATAGTTTACTGAGTATGAATTGGGCTTCCTTTTCTTGTAAAAATAAATACTTTCTCCACCTTCTATACCAAACCATGAGGACTTTTCAGGGGATAAAGGTGCTGCTTTAAGGAGATTTTTGTAGTACATTTTGAAAACTACCACAGATAAGCTTCACTTCTGCAGAAATAGCTGTATACACTTCTTTTAATTTGAAACACGGTTCCTCTTACAGAATATAGTTGAGATGGCAGTCTCTCTCTCCCTCCATATGTGTACTATAATACACATTCTCTCTAAGCGCTGCAGTGTCACGCCCACAGAGAACAGCTCCACTGATCTAGAATTATATTCCCATCAATGTAAAATAGCTAAGACATGCAGAAAAAGGTTACAAAATGTAAGAGGGAGCTGAGGAATGATCTCCAAGTACTTTACAAACATTAACTAGGCCTTGAAACATCCCTGTGAAATCAGTAGCTATTATTACCCTACTATTATTACCTTATTTAATAGACAGAGGGTAATTTCAGACGTGACAGGCCGCCAGGCCCACCATGCTGAATCGCACTCCGGGATCCATTTCAGATTTCAGTCAGGAATCAGTCTGGCCGTCCTTTAGACGTGCCGGCCTGATTCCACCTGGGGATCGAGGAGGGGGCGGGGCTGCGTGGCGTGATGTGTGGCCGCACAGCCCCACCCCCCTGCGGCCCTCCGCCCTTTGGGAGATGAGCGGGCGCAGCGGCCAATCCGGCTGCTGTGCCCGATCCCGGACCGTGGCTGGGGCCACGATGCGGCCGGGCTGCAGGTTACACATTACCTGTGACCTGTCCTGGACTGTGGCCAATCCGACCACGCTTGGGGCCTGATCCCACCACGCTTTCGGACCTCCAGATGGTTGGAGGTCCGAAAACATGGTCAATGAGATTCCCACCAGGTATTCACTGGGGTGAACATCTGGCGGGAATCCCAACAGACGTTATGGTACAAACTGCCACAGGGGATTCACTGTGGGTGACCATGGTATCGTAACGTCTGAAATTACCCAGAGGAAAGGAAACTGAAGCCCAGACTCTTGATAACCTTTCCAGTGGTAGAGGTCCAGAGTAACTATTGATTTCAGTAGGCTTACTCTGAATTTGTACTAACGGAATGAAGATCAGAATCTGGTACAGAAAAAATTAAATGACCTGTCCAAAATCAGACAGAAAGTCAGGACTAGGGTTAGAATCCAGGCACTGAATTCTGTCCTGGTTTACACGATTATAAGGTACTTGCTCCAGTGGCTTTGTTCCAGATACAGAGTGTATTGAAAGTTTGGCCCCAGGTCTTATGACAACCCATCATGTGCTTTAATCACAGCTGGAAGTGCCCTGTTGCAAGCACCATTAGTGGTCAGTGTGTCAAGTCCATAAAGAGAGGTGATCTTGATGGCTGCTCCACATGCCTACTTCTTAGAAGTTGGTTAATGCCTGAGCATCTTTCAGAGGCAACATAAGGCAACATAAGGCCTTTTTATTTGGCCAGTATTGTGAGGTCCCAGGGGTCTCAAACATCCAGCCCCAGAGTTTTGGGAACATTGCCTCAACCTGACTTCAACCCTGTTTCTGTCCTCCTAATGGTTCCCTCTCTGTTCCTTACAGTCCTTGCCTGAACCACACCGTTCCCAGGTGTTTCCTATGTACTCTAGCCCTGCCTCCCAACTTCCTGATTGGGTACCAGTCAAAGGCCTTTTGGCAGCAGTAGGAAGTTATGCAGAGCACCTCCCATACCCCACCTTAGTCTGGCTGTATCTGATCTTGTTGTTCCTGGCCTCCCTTGTGTTCTAGCTCTTGTTTCCAGTCAAGCTCTCTTGTGCCTCCTGCCTTTGGTATCCTGGCTCCCTTGTACTTAGTTCCTTGAGTGACTTCCCCTCTGCCTAGTCCCTTTATCCTTAGCACACTGGTTCCTCTATCTCGAATGTGCTTCCCTTTTCCCTTATCATGAGCCATATTCTCTTCTAGAAATCCTAGTAGGTCTGTGAGGAGGCTTGCTCCCCTTGACCTTGGGGAATGACTGAGGGGTCGTCTTCCCTCTTTTCTTAGTCCCTTTGCTGACCCCCAGAACCCTCATTTCTCCCTCTACCCTTTTCCATAACTTTCCTCTATCTACACACCCTTGTGGTTCTCCAGTTTCCTGTCTGCCTACATCCTGGATGCCTCACACTCTTGACAGGTGTGAATAGGGTTTTGTGAGGGACTGAGTGTTTTATATTATTATTATTATTATTATTGTTGTTGTTGTTTTATTTTTTATTTTTTAAGTATTTGTGTATGTTTTTATTTATATATCTTGTTCTTATGTTTTTATCTGCTGTTATCTACTCTGGCCTTTTGCCATTGACTTCAGTGGATGGGGCCCGGGATTACACCTTTCACGTGCAGGACTTGATTCTGACCTTATTATGCCAGGACAACTTCAGGTGAGTTACTCTTCATCAGTAGTGGAGGTGATCTCAGGTTTATACCCTTCTGGACAAATTTAGAGAGATAGCATGATCCTCCTTCTATTTAGTGTTGATGATAGCTTTTGGGTTCAGTAACTCCTGTTTGCTACAGTGGCATGTACTTACATGCCCTGGCATGTACATGGCAGTCTGCAGCTCCATGAATGGTTAAACCCAGCAAAAAGGCCTTGTAAGGACAAACGGCTGATATCCGTGCACGAGTCTGAAAACATGTCTTCCTAATCAACACTAGTGGCCATGGGCACCTCCCTGGCTTGAGCACCCATTGTTTACTGTTTCTGCAGCTGCAGGCAGAAGCACACCTCCCAAGGAGCTAAGATTTAAATAACTTCTTGACTCACCCTCCCTTTCCCCTTTGTTCACCCTTCCCATTGTCTTAAACTATCCTGTGCTGTGTAAAAGACCCTTAGTTTGTACAGTGTCCTAGAACCACCTCAGCTAGCTAGAAGGGTGTGTGTTGCTAGTTCTGGATGGGAACAGATCTGGATCCACAGTTCCTGTTCCAGCCCCTAAGCAATAAAGTCTAGTGACCTGATTCTGAGGGTGTGGGGTTCTACCATGTTCGTCATGTCTATCCTGCAGCACTCCTAAACCCCACACGCTATAGACTATATACAGTGGGAATCATGTCACTGCTGAGTGCTGTTGCCAGTGCTCAACAACCAGAGGCTTACATCCAGAATATGAGGTGACCTAAGGTAGACTCCTTTAAACCTACTTCAGCATTGCCAGTTCTCACAAACCTATTGTGAGAGATGCAGTTTCTGAACCTTACTTGCAATCGCAATTACTGTCACTAATCTCACGAGATCAGGAGTAGGGCAGATTACTGCAGGGCTGCTTGCGTCCTGCTGCTCGCTGCGTTCTGCAGAGAGCTGAACTTGCTCGCTGCATCCCCAGCCAAGCTGCACTCTGCAGAGTTTAGCTGGGCTTGACAGTAAATTATCTGAGTGGGATGGGGATCAGGGAAGCCTCTTCCCAGCTGTGCACAACATTCTAATCAGTCACCATTTCCAGGGGAACCAACATCAGGGCAGTGCACACAGCACCCTTGATTGGACCCCCTAGAAGCAGGGACCAATTAGAGTGTTGAACACAACTGGGAAGAGGCTTCCTTGCTCCCCTTTCCACTCAGATAATTTACTGTCAGGTGCCAGCTAAGCTCTGCAGAGTGCATGCAGCCTGCCAGGGGCGGCAGAGAGCAAACTCTGCTTTCTGCAGAATACAGAGGGAGGCAGCAAGCAGCCACTGGACCAGAGGCCAGCAGCCTGGGGATGAGGTAACTCAGCTGGTGTCTTGGGGCATCCCTGGATGTCCCAATACTTTTTTTTTTTTTTTTTTTTTTTTTAATTCATTTTGTGAGAAATCTCATGAGATCACCTGGGACTGAGATTTTGGTGAGATGTCGATCCCTGTGTTTGATCTAGCTAGACTTTTTTGTGAGAACTTTTAAAATTTTAATTTCAGCCCTAATCAAGAGGCTTGGCGGGAAGCAGGCATCGGAAACTACAGCACGGGAGAGAGCCCAACAGCCGCCCTCCTGGGCCCCCAAGGACTCCACAACAGCGGCAGTGCGGTATGGTGAGTGAACCTGACCCCAGCCTCCGGGGCATCACTAAGTCTGGGCTTCAGTCCTCAGTGTCTTCCACAGATTCCCAAATCCTACACCACCTCGCCTGATCAGCAATTTTGTTAGGTGTATCTGCACCCCTCCTGGGTTCTATCTGCACCCCTCCTGGGCTCTAGGAGGACTGGAGGGAGGTAGAGCAGCCTCTCTCCCCAGTGCTGCCAACCCCCATGCTGCTGGTGAGCTGTTGTTTGGTGTATGCTTGAAAAATATCTACTCATGATTTATATAACAAATGTATTGAATTTTAAGAGTTTCTCTTGATTTATGAGATGGTGGGGTTGGCAACACTGATTTACACCCACTTACCAGTAAACTAGTGCAACTGCTGGAAAGTGCAAGTTAAAACCAAGGCTGGGGGAGGCGGAACAGGTGGGACAACTTTCCCTGGACATGAGAGGACCCAGAGAGGGCCCTTCCCTCTTCTGTGTACCAGGGACGCGTCACATAGCTACCATGGAGCAAGGGAGCGCAGTTGAGCCCAGCAGGGACTGGGGGTGGGGGATGCTTTGCAAGCATCCCAAGTACTACCAGGACATTCTCAGAGTGCATGAGGGAGGGAGCAGGGCCAACACTCTACCCCCGCTCAGATACATACAGCCTTAAGTGGGGCCAGTAGGGCCCATGGCCTAGGTCCTGCAGTTGGAAGGGACCCAGCCAAGAAACCAGTCCTGGTAGCCTCAGGTCCCATATTCCTTAGGCCCCAGGATGGGCTTTGTCTGTGGGGCCTTCTCCCTGCCTGTGCCTATTAGTCCCCGCAGCGTAGCTGCTTCCTGCAGGGCAGGCCCGGATTCCTCTCCCCTCACTTTCAGTAAATCGCCAATCCCTGAATCCTCTGCCAGAGGTGTGTGTGTGTAGACTTATGATGCTGCTTTGTTTTTGTAAGAAAACACCAGACTGCCCATTGTTAATGAGATGGGACTATGGAGGACAGGAATGTGAGACCCCCCACACTTTATTTTTGCCCTGGGCCCCACAAATTCTAGGGCTGGTGCTCCCCCACCCACTTGGAAAATTTTCTAGCGTCACTCAGGCCACTTGGAAAGGGCCTCACCGAGAAGGAAATTTTTATAGTGGGCAGAGGTGGCGTGCTGGCCCCATCCACTTGTACAACTTCCTCCCTGGTGGGGCTGCTGCTACTCTGAGGAGCCTTGCTGGGAGCCAAGGTGGCACCACAACCTTTAAAGGGGAGGTAGAGGCTGGCTGGAAGCCTTGGAAGGGCCGCCACTTAGGAAGACCCTGCCCCCTTGACTTAGGGGGACCCTTAATTGGTACATGAGCCCAGGCCGCAACAGTCTTGCTACGCCGCTGCTGTGTATGATATGGATATATCAATGAGACCAAAAACAGAGGCCCTGGAGAATTGAGGGGATCATCTTGGTGAAGCCAAGGGAGGTACTCTGGAAACCTAAAAGGTCTGACTTAAAATGCTTATTAGGGTTCTTTTACCCTTCGTATATTGCTGAACCTTGTGGTTTTCTTCTGATCTACTTTTGAAATTGTGTTGTGAAGACTGAGTCTCAGCGGATAGTATTTTCACCTGAAGAAGCTACTACAGCAGTGAAACGTTGGGCTGATGCAGTTTCGGTGATTAGACAAGCAAGTACATTAAGCACAGATTTGATCTTCCTCTTCCTGAATTTTGGCACCATCTTCAAGAACTTTTTAGTCCTAGCAAGTTGAACTTTGCCATTGGAATTGATCCTTTCAACTTATATTTGTTGCAGCAAGCTTGGACTATTTTCTCAGTTTCTCTCCGTTGGAGTCATTCTTTCATATTGGACTATGTTGCCTTCTATTCTACCTCTGTTTTAGTTTAATAATTTTCATTGATAAACGTTGCAGTTATTGCTACTGTTTTGTACTATTTGCACCTAATAAGCCTTGTGTTTTGTCAAATCAGAGGGTAGTCATTTGATTTACACATTCTTCCACTTTCCTCTTAATTGTTTTTCTAGCTCCCTTTCTGGAAACCTGTTTTCGGTTTCCAAAACTTGTATTCCCTGACACTGCTTCAGTCAATGGGGCAAAATCTGAAGTGGTTCATGTGTGTGAGTTACGTGTTGGACAATGGGTGCAAGTCTTAAGAAGCTTGAGTTGTAACAAGCAACTTATTTGGGGCAGGAGAGAAGGGAAGGGGTTCAGGAAGAAGCTATACATTAAATTTGCTTACATTGCCTCTGGACTCAAAGGGTGCAATCCTATGCCCTGCAGATCCTGTGCAGAGCCATGCGTGCAGCCACACTGAACCCGTGCGGATCCACATTGCTGGCACATTGTGCCATGTCTAAACCTTGCGCATGCGGCTCCACGCAGGGACCCGCAGGGCATAGGATTGCACACAAAAGTCCTGTTCGCTAAGCTTGGCTTCAGACAGCAACCTCGCAACTTGCCTAGAGCAGCTGCAGTGCTGCTGACTGACATAATAATAATGAATGTTTATTGCAGCCGTAGGCCTTAGCAATATCTACACAAGGGATACAACAGAATAATACAAAGAATTCACATAAAATAATATAATTCAGGATATTAGTCACTAGAACAAAGCAGCAAGAGACCAAACATAATTGCAAGCCACATGTACAAGTTAGCAAAAAGGACTCGACAGCAAATAGGTCCAGAGCTGTAATCTCCAGATCAATAGTCCCTGAAGGCAGCTGGCACTAAATATATATCATCAACAGTAATCCCTGGCACAACATAACAAATAAGAAATCTACCACAAACATATATCACCAACACATAATGTCACCCCAGGTCCCCCATGGTCAGGAAATGAATTCCCAGTGGCTGCTATAAAAAGTCCCTTATAGTGATATATAAAAGAAAAATACTTAAGGCACCTGTATATCAGATCCCTAACTGTCACTTTTAGGAGCCTTTGCCCAACATCTTGCATCTTATCTTAATCGCAGCTTTACAAAAATTTGCCACCACAAGGGTGGCTGACTGACATAGCAACTGAAAGGTTGCTGAATCAGAGCAGCAGGAAGTGGCTCCTGCTGCAGAATCAGCCTTGCAAACTGGACCTGTTCAAAAGCTGCCCTACTGCACCAGAAGTCTCGGAGACGCATCAACTGGACAGAGAGAAATTCCAAATCAGCCTCCCCGAAGTACAGAATCGCGTTTGCTGGTAGTTACTCTAGTAGGGCAGTCTCTCACTCCTCAGCCATCCGCATTAATCTTGCTTTAACATGGTGGTTCCCAAATGTTTTACGTTCATGACCCCATTTTGGGACTTAAATATAATTCCATGAACCCAGATAACAATCAAGACAGTGCAAAAAGTACATTGGATATCAACTGGGATTAGAACCCCATCCAGAAATGGTGTGACCCCACGTTGAGAGAAGACGCAAGTTTGAGAACCCCTGCTTTAATACACAATAAATACTCCAATAGCAAGTTAGAATCTCTGTATTAAACTATGCTTCACTAACAAAGAGGACTCAGTCAAATCTAAATAGCCCCGATCACAGGGAATACTGTAATTATTAATCATACTAATCACATTTATTGTGGTAGTGCAAGGGTTGGGAGGAACCTCTGGCTTGTGCTCTCTTGCCAGACCATGGTTGCCTGCCCTCTGGCCCTGCTGTCCATGATACCAGTGGCCCAACAGCTGCAAAGCTCTTCCAGACTGGTGACCATGCCTTCTATGTAGGCAGCTACACTTCCTCCCCCCCCAAGATCCCCACCCCCACAGTAGTGCCTAAGGACTGACCAAGAATTGGACCTCCTTATGCCTAGTCACTATGCAACAGAATAAGAGGCAGTTCCTGCCCCGCAGAGCTAACAAGCAGAATGAAGAACAGTATGATGGCTGCCTAACCTAATGTTCTACAGTTATCTTCCTCTTGGATGAGAAGATGAAAATTATATCATCCTTGGTTTTAGATGTGATCCTGTGATGGGATAGCACATGTTTTAGCCGTTAGTGCAGGTGTGCCCCCCTGCTTACTTCAGTCGAAGGGGGGCACACCTGCTTGAGCTGTTAACACACATGCTTCCCTGCTGGAGGACTGTGGTGCTATTATTTTGAAGTTTTTCTATAATTCTTGGGATATGGGAGTGACTAGGGGGGAATATCCCTGGGTGTAATTCTCCAGATTTTGCTAGTGTGGAAACTTGTTACCCTTCGCATAAACCACAAGGGCCTCTGGAATACCATGTTGATACGCCAGGGGGGTGGGGGGTGTACTGATTATCTCACGGAGTGTTCACACAAACATTAACATCATGGGTATGTTCTCAGATAATAGGAAGGGAGGCCCTTCACTAGGTGTCTTTCCACTGACTTCAAGGGCCTTACTGCTGGCAGGGGTGGAGACCTTTTGTCTCCACGTTGAAAATTAGTACAAGCTTCACAGATCGCATAGGAGTTGGGATGGGGGTGCTGAAGAGACATTCCCAGGATGGAGGGAGGACGGGGAGGATGTATGCCAGGAATCAGCAAAGTTTCTAAGTCCAAGAGCCATATACTTCATATAGCCAAGATCCACAAGTCTCACACATGCACATACCCAATTTTCTCCTGCTTTGTGATTGGCTGGCAGAGCCGGTGCTCTGTAGCCTTGACTGTTAAGATTCTGAGGAGCAGCTGCAATTCTGCATCAGAGATTTGGATGCAATGAAGTAGCATACAGGACCATTAAGGCAGCGTGAGGCCCAGCCCTGGCCGAGAGCCATTCTTGAACTGTACAAGAGCCACATGCAGCTCCCAACAGGGGCATAGTTCCCATGGAGCAAGGGGATTCAGTTGAGCCCAGAGTCCAGACCCTAGGAACAGCTAGGAAATTTTCAGAGGGAGCAGGGCCAACACTCCATCCCACCCACTCTGAAACTTTCTAGTAGCCACTTGCAAAGGGCCCCACCAACAAAGAAGAAAGTTTTCAGAGTGGGCAGGGGTGGAGTGCTGGCCCTGTGCCAACTCTGAAAACTTTCTTTCTGGTGGGGTTACTGCCACTCCAAGGGGCCTCACTGGGAGCCAGCGAGGCATCACAACCTTTGCGGGGCTGGCTGAGAGCTTCCGTGGGAGGGCTGCCACTTAGGAAGACCCCACTTCCTTGCCCATAAGATAAGCTTGGGCCCACCCTACAGCCGTGCTATGCCACTGGCTCCCAAGCCATAGCTTGCCCCCCCTTGATCTATGCCATAGAGCTATTCTGTGCTTCAGTGCATGCCCTCGTATCTCTTCTCTTTCCCTCAGCTCATTCTTTCAGTGCTTGAGGATAGGGACTGGCTCCACAGGCCAGCTCCAGGGATTGGAAAGAGACCAAATAAAACACAGCCATGGGCTGGATCTGACCCAGGGGCTGGAGGTTCCTCACCCCTGGCTTATAATATTATCACTATTTTTTTCTGAGAGTGGAGGAGTTGCCTTGAAATATGCTCGCACAGTGGAGGAGTAGGGAGTGCCACAGGCATTTCCCTGTCCACATGGACCATCTTTATTGTCTCTTTGTATTTAAATTCAGGGGAAGAAAGAGAGGATTTTTTTTATTGGGGGTGTGGGAGGAAAGATGGAGGGTGGAGAGCCAGACATTAAAAGAGACAGCTGGAGTGTATCCTACATTGTGTAGGAGTGTAGCAAAATGGTGGTTACTTCATTAAAAGCAGACCAGCTGCAGTCACCTGATTAGCTCTTTCTATATTGGCAGGAGTTTTATTCTTTTCCTTCACATGATCAATTCAATTTCCTCCTTGGCTCCAGATGGGTCCTTTTGCCTAGGGTTTTGATTAACCAGCATCCCCAGCAATCTGTCACAATGGACCATGATACACTTTGATGGGAATTCAGCCTGTACAAAGAAATGGTCTCTCTCTCTTTCCCTCTATCACGGAAGTCATTCTTCAAAAAAGAATAAATGAAAATGCCCCATCTTATTATTTACTATTGATCACTGACTGGTTAGGTTTCCAAAATGTGGGGAAATTGCTTTTTTAAAAGAGATATAATACCCATAGATATGTAATATGGAATCCACAAGCCACTTACTCCAGAGAATAGGGGTACTGCCTCCTCCTCTGGAGTAAGTGGTTTGCAGTTCACACCCTCAGTGGAACTGCTCCTGGAGCAAGTGGTTTGTGGATTTCAGTCTGCATGTCTAATTTTAATGTAAAGGAATATCTCTGAAGTCTAATGTGAATCTATCTAACTGAAATGGTGTAATTACAAATAGATGTTGCAGTCACTAATAAAGAAAGCTCTAATCCTTTAACCCAGATAGATCTATGAGTTGAGGAGCTGTGTGTATGGGAGGGAGAGAGGGAGGGGGAAGCTTCACAAACACATTTAATAGGGAGGCAAAGGCAGATTTTCCCCTAATGAGCTTTCTCTTATTTTCCCTGCAGTGCTTAACTCCTTGGAAAGGGACTGTGTAGGATTATTGCTTAGTGATGCTGTCTCATTTGCACGAAACCCTCAGCTTTCAGCATTCAAAATCCTGCTTACTCGACCTTCCAGTGGCTGGATGGACATAAGTTATACTTGCATTACTGTTTTACCAGAATGTGTGGAGCTTGGAAGAATGAGCAAAGATGAGCTTTAAAGAATCCCTCTTGCATTGCTAGCCTGATTCTAGGTAGAGCATCTTTTGAGTAAAGGATGAGGATTGCAATATGAATCGCAGCAGACCTGATCCTGTAGAAAAGCAACTGATATTTGCAAAATTGTGTAGAATCCAAATTGGAATTGTAACTACATAGTGCTAACCCTCCAGTGATAAATAGTGCTTTAAAGTCCCTTTGACAATGCAGGAGCTCACAGTTAAATATTTCAAGAACTTCTTCTACATTTCTCCCTCTAATGCATGTACTGTTGGGACATCTGTCTTCCGTACCTAATAAAATAGTCTAGATTTAAAATGAACTTCACTGGATTGCTTTGAAACTAAAGGCACATATGTCTCATAATTAGCTGGATATCTCTTATAGTTAAATGATTTTTTCTCTCTCTCTCTTGCTCTCTCTCCTCCATTCGCATCAATAATAGAAGCAAACAAAGTTCCAATTGTTCCCTGTTGCGGGACATTATGTGCCTGAATAAATGGATGTTGTCTGTGTCTACATGGATTTGCCATATGGCTACAAAGGCCAGAAGAATAGGGGCAGTGTGCTTTGTGATGGGAATAAGAAGAAGGCAGTGCCAAGCAGGGTGGAGCCATTGCAAAGTCTAAAGGAGAAACAAGGGGCTTGCACATCTTCCACAAGATAACAAGGAGCAAGATTATTATTTTTAAAAGCCAGATATAAAAAATATTTTCTCCTATTTCCTTTACAGAATAAATAAAACAAAACAAAACACAAGGAGAAAGGAATTGCACACCTAGGCATTTGCAAGGATTTGGGTTGCCCTGCAGGGAAGCAAATTCAAGTGGCAGGGTTTTAAAGAGAACCAGAGAGATTTCGAAATCAGAGTGAGAAGAGATTGGGTTCTGAAGGGGGAGCAGCACTGTTATGAAGAGTCTTAAAAATGAATTGATGCATACTAGTGTCGCTTACATTCTCTAGCTCCAAGCTTATCTTGCACTGCTTCCTGCTAGCCAGAAATGCATCTGGAGAAATAAAATGTTACCAAACAACAACAAAACCCACTACCTAAATCAGTTCAGATTTTTCCTTCCTTGGTTTCTTTGCACCTTTGTGAAAAGCCTGCAGCAGTGGTTTCTCCATGCGAAGTATTTGAAGGCTAAGTAAGAGTGTGGATCTTTCATTTCAGAAGGTCCTGTAAGGGGGCTGGAACAATGGAAGTCCCAAAGGCACCTGCTTCCATGAAAGAAAGAGAAAAGCTCGTAAATCTTGGAGGATCCAGCTGCCTCCCTCGGTGTATTGTTGGCATTTAATAAGAAAAGGGTGGGAGGGTATATTTTCCCCCCTTTTCAAAAGGGAAAATCGTTTGTAACCAGCGCCATTGATTGTAGGCGTATATAAAATAATCTCTTTCTGATTAAGTGATCATATAGTTTGGCGGTAATCAGTGTTACTTTTATAGCGAGGAGCGTTTCATAAACGTTAATCCATGGCAGGGCAAAAGAGGTTGGAGGAGAGGTGATTTCTTTTTACAATAATAAACTGTGGTGGACCCTGAATAAACTCCTCTCTTGCATGGGATAGTCTGGCGTTTTAAGAGCTAACAAAAAGCGGGAACTTCGGGAGGTTGTACGTCTGTTGAGAGAGTCTGAAAATGCACCGTATCGGCGTTTAAACCCACCTCCCTCTGCAATTATTCTCATCCAGGCGAGCTGCAGCGCTCATATTTGATGATTTATTTCTCTTACACAGTTCGACTGCTTCACATACAGGGGGAGGGATCAACAACAACCCGTGATTGAACCTAAGCCAGGATTTAAAGGGCGAGGGGAGAAACAAAATTGACCAAAGGGGCGGGGGTGCATTGCAGGTTCCGGGCACACGTTACACACGTCCCCTCATCCGAACACAGGAAAACCCGGATCCTTCTGTCCTAGTCCCGGATCCTTTCCCTCGGCCCTGAGATCTGATCCGCGCTCCCGGGTGCTCTCCGTCTGTCTAAATCCCCCTTCGTCTTGCTTCCCCCCTCCCCAGTAACACACAATCTCTTCTCTTTCTCCCTGCATCAACACTTAAGGCTTAGCTCACCCTTTCACCCCAGGTTAGTAGAGAATTGTAACCCCTGTCTCCCCCCCTCCCCCCAAGCTAAGACCGTTCATTTGGGAAACGTTTGACGGTTATACATCATCAGCAAAGAGATTTAAATTGGAGATTAGCAGAGAAAGAGAGATTTGAGTTTGCCAATCTAAACTCTTGCGGTGTTTGGAGGGGGGGGGGAGGAGTCAAGAAAGGTCACTAAAGCCACTTATGAATATTTTATAAGTGCAGAAGGGATAATATAACCCGACCGCAGAAATTACCGTAAAAATCAAAGGAAATTCAACCACCGAAACTCCCCTCTCAATTTTACCTTAAAAAGACTGAGTTCAGTTTATAGGGGCAAGGAAATTCAGAGTGACGTGGTCTGATCACTATCTCTCTCCGAGAGTTAAACCTGCTGCAGTCTGGCTGCTACTGCGACCCTAAACTACAGATGCTGATAGTGTCTATTGCAAATCCCGCTTTTACATCATCTTAAATACCGCTCAGGTTACTGCTAGCAGATATTGATCACAACACACACACACAAAGACTATTCCAAAATTAACTGATAATTAGGTAATATTTGTTAAAACTACTATTTTGATGTTTCCAGAAAAGAAATTATTTACATTATGAACTACAGGATCGATTTAAAAAAATAATAATCCAGCTTTAGAAGTGCATAAGATCTTGCTGCTATTAAACTACTAAACCAGATTCAAATAAATTTATATTTTGTTTTCTTTGAATTATGCTTCATGTACTGTCCTGAATCATTTTAAGCACTGTTACCACAGTCACCCTGAAAATATCAGGGCAAGCTGCTACCATTGTGAATAACGGTAATTTCCACATTTGGGTTTTAACATTACCTCCTGTTGTTTTAGTTTTAGCAGGCATTGGAGAGATATTGTACTGACCTGACAATGGGTTATGCTAGTTCAGCTTTTATTTTGTCCTATATGATGGTGATGCGCCATTATACATCAGCATTGTATGTCTGTCTTGCTGTTGAAGATCATAATTTTATGGATTTAAAACTCATTCATTACAAAACTGAGGGTGCAAGCCTGAAGTCAGTGGCATCTGGTTATAAATTGGCATGCCAACAAGCAGTTTTTGCCATAGTTTTTTAGATTCTTAAGCTATTTGTGCTTTCATAAATTACCTCTAACTCACTGCATTATAGACAAGCAATTCAGAGTAGCTTAGATTTTGTTTGTTTTTAAAAAGGTCAAGATTTTGAAGTTTACAACCATGCTACTGTGTATGAGATTATTTTTCACATGGGCTTCTGATGCAACAAATAAGGCATTGTAATATATTGTAAATATATAAACTCTTCTGGACAAGACCAGATTGGCTCCATCTATTGTGTCAAGGATTAAGGACTCCCTAAGTGCATTGACACAGCAGAAAAGCTACTACGGTTTATCGTGCCAATGATCCATAAATAACGGGTCACTAGGAGATTTCAGAATCAGACAGTTCCAATCCTTACAGTGGTGTGTGAAGGTTGTGTCAAAGCTTGGCACACGTCAGTGGAACTTGAGGCGCCTGAGGTAGTGTCATCCTACTGTCTCACTGTAGGAGCAATTTAACTGTTAGTGGGCTGATGGGACAGTAAATCATAAAGCTATTTTCATACAGCATATCATCACTATAGTAGGTCCAAGGTATTTGTTTATTACAGTGAAGGGTTCACAATATTAAAAAAAATGTACACAGCATTGGTTAGGAATCTGCTACAGAGCTGCAACTGGTGGATTTTGTATTCAGTCACATTTTCATATAGCTTATCCCAATATCAAAATATCCATTGACATATCTATTTGGCCATTCTCTTTTAGTTACTTCACTATTGTTCTTTCATTCATTTCAGTTTGGCTGCCATGCATATGCAATACTGCCAAAATTAAGATAGCTTAACTGAAATATCCAAAAGGTGTATCTGATGACTTTGTTCGCATTCATTTCAACTTTAGCCCACTATAGCATGAATGTGTACTGTTGTACATATATAGATCATAAGAGGTTTTAGAAAACTAGCTTGATTTGCCAAAGAGTGTAGAAATCACAATGTTTTTGATTTAAACAAATTCAATCTGCGAAGGTAAAAAGGGTCAGAACTTTGTGCTAAGGCAGATGGGTTATGAAAATAAGGGAATCTGAAACACCCCACCCACAAAGTTAGTTTTTTCCCCCTCTACTTAAGGGGGAAGGGTAGAGAGGTAAGTGCTTTTAAACCATCATCATCACTGTAATTGTGTTGCACTTTTCTCTATGTATGATTTAGACCAGAATCCTTATTGTGGTACTTAAACATCTTGGTAATTTTGAAAGAGGCAAATGTTCTAACACATTAATCTATCACAAGTGTAAATTGGGTGCAAAAAGCATGCAATTTCTCTATGAATAAACACAACAAAGCAGTAGGGTAGATTTGCCTAGTTTGAGCTTGGTTTTCTATGAAAAGAAAGCTAAATTCCCCCCTAGCTTTTAATGTTACAGGCCACACTTTAACTAAATCTGGTAGAGAGGCAGAAGGCCCAACATTTAATAATAGTAGATGCATCTGGAGCGGAGATACAACCCTTCTATAGCCAAAATTACCCTATTTGCTTAGTTAGTATCCCTCTTTCAACCAGGCTTCGTTAGGCGACGTGCTTGCTGTGTAGAACTACTTGTTATGAGTGAAACACAATGTACCTAGGTGTTTTCTAGCTTTTAAAAACAAGCCACTTACAGTTATACTTATTGTCTTGTTTATTCTGCGAGGTGTATTCTCTACAAGAAGGTGACAAGGCTGTGAGATTTTTTTGATTCCTTTTTATTTGAACTTTTGAGGCATTATTTGCAATGGCAGTGGTACAGACCGGCTCAGGAACCATTGAAACAGATTTGTCTTCAAGTAAAAACTAAATAATTTTGATTCATAGCTACATCTTGTGAATGCAAAAAAAAAACCAAAACACTATAAAAATAAATTTACATTTTTGTAAATAAAAAAAAGCAAATATAGTGCCCTTTGGCTTAACCAAAAAGAAAACAAAATGAGACTATGGAGCATCAAAGTTATCCACATTTCCAACATAAATAGAAAATATAAGTTAGTATAACTCTTAAAAAAGATTTTTGTACAAATATACATTTTCTTTTTTGTTTTTGCACTGAGAGATCAGAAGAGATTAAACATTTTCATATAAATGACTTTAAAGCTTTACACTTCTGGCCAGTGTACTCACATTAGCATAATACATTTATATATAAAACGTAATACATTGCACAGTTGTAAATTAACACTGCTCCGTCTGTGGCTTTAGTCAGAGCCACTCTTTTGCTACATGGAGGTATAAGCAGTTCCTTCTGGGGTGAGTGGAGGAAGGGGGAGGGGATCCACGTTCTTACTCTGGTCTCTGCAAGTTTCCCCTCTCTCTGAAGAGTGGCCAACAGCAGCCTCTCAGCTCTGCGCCTCCAGAGGCGAAGCAAATCTCCCTTAGGTGTCATAGTGCAAAATCTGAGAGAGAGAAAAAAATAGTGGCATGTTAGATGGGACACACAACTGCAACCATGGGGGGGGGGGGAAGAGAGAAGGAGGACTGAGTAGCTCACGTAGCCTCCGCCGGTCACAAAGGAACTTGGCTAAGACCCCGCCCAGCAAATGAGTCAGTATCAGCAAAACCATCAGCCCCGCCTGATTTCACTCAAGGAGGAGAGGACTTTGCAAAAGGGCTAGGGCTGCTTCGGGTCACCTAGGGCTGCCCATTAATTCCCAGCCCAGGCCATGGAAAACAGCTTCTCTCACCGCCATTCCCCGCCCTTTACTTGAGGAAAGCTATGCAGAGATCTACCCTGGGAAAAGCTGAATTTCCAAAGACATTCTTTCGCCTCTCACTTCCATCCGTGTAAATGAACTGACAGAAGCTCTGCTGTAAATGACACTCCTTCCCTCAGCCCAATCTCTTGGAGTGCAAGATACGCCTCCAAGAGGTTTATCCTGACTCCACTTAAGTGAATGGCAAACTCCCACTTGACTTCAGGACTATCCTGTCCTCGCAGAAGATGGGAGTCTTGCCCTTCACTTGAATGGAGTAAATATGGTGCCCATCACATACAGCCCCCAACCGAGCCCCCCTACTCCCTTTCCATTCTTTCGCCCACTCTTACAACCGGCCCTATTGCCTGCTCTCCTGCAGGTTGCGATCTGCTCCGAGCAGGCGGGAGTGCACTCTCTGGGCCCCAAGAGGACAACACGGGTTCATCCAAATCAAACGCTCTTACCTAGTTCACCGGAGCCGTTTTCGGGGAGTCTGCTCTGTGGGGACCGCAGAGCAAGAAGCTGGACACCCGCTGAGATGATCACAGGCTACTTTGGACTCCACGAGACTTTTCCGCTTCACAAAGAAATCTAAAAAAAAAAAAAGTCAAACCCAAGAGAGATCCAGTTAGAGCAGCCTGAGCCAAGACGCAACCAAGAGCCGCCCATTGCAGGAGCAGCGCCCCCCAGCCCCACCCGGGACGAGCCAGTTAACATTCTGCGGCAGGGACCCGCCCTACAGTGGGGCTGCTCGCGGAGTCCTCTTGACTCTCTGCTCCCCCTCTCTGCCTGCAAGCAGGGTTGCAGCTGGTCGCGTTTGTTTACGTCTCAAGCCCTTGCACAGGACTTCACTTGCCTGCAGAGTGCAATGTGCTGTGTAAGCATTTCCCTGCGAGGGGCGCCAAGCCCCAGGGATCTGCCTAGAGGGCTTCACAAACAAGAGATGCAGCAGGGCGACATTTAACACAGTAGGGCAGACAGACCTCAAATGCACGAACCCCTTTAATAGACGGTGAAACTAGCCCCCTTAGCCCATCATCCCAGAAGCCCATTGCAGCCCCCCTAGCAAAGAGACCGGAGGAGGACGGGGCCCCTACCTGTTATATGGGCTGTACTGGTGGACGAGACCCTTTTGAGAGCCGCTGCCGCGCACGGTACAGGTTTGATTGTAATCCCTGAGTAGCTGTTGAGCTGGTCCGATCTGTTCTCCTGGTTGACTTGCTCTTCGCCCCCCGAGATAGTGCTTTCCAATGCGGGCGTCTTACCCTGAGGGGGGCTGAGGGTAGAGGAAGAGGACACTAACAGCTCCTGATGAGCGTCCCTGGGGTTACCCCCAGCAGGAGCGTCCGTGCTTCCAGGCGGCGGCTTGGATCGGACCAGTAGCACCGGGAAACGGCACCTCCCGACCTGCAGCGTCTCCCGGTAAAAAGCAGGCACCGAGTCGCCTTCCACCTCTTCCCACTGCAGCCTGCCCGGGCCCGCTAGCGGGGTATCGGTTTGGAAGTTATAGTCCCAGCGCCTCTGTTGCTCCTCGCTGATCTCTCGTAGTTTGCTCTTCAGTTCCCGGTCGAGCTCTTCGTGATCCACGGGGCCAAAGAGGTTCCTACAGACCCCGGTGCGAGCGTGCAGGGGGAAAGTCCTGCGGGCTGCCAGGCGCTCCATAGCCGAGGCGTTGGAGAGGTGCACGTTAGACATGGTGCTTTGCCTAGGGAAAGCAGGGATCCAAACGCAGCGCAACAAATAATTACAGCGATCGAGAAAGAGAAGGGCTGTGATTGCTGCGTCTTCCCCTCCCGCCTTCCCTGCGTACGCACAAACTCTCCGAGCCTCTTGGTTTCTGAATACCTGCCCCAGGCAGCCTCGCTTTTAAAGCCCTCACTAACTGAGTTCCAGCAAAACATCGATTAGCATAATAGTATTTCTCTTTAATAACACTCCTGCTATTGGTGGAAGCTTCATTCTACCCTAGGGTGTAATCCCTCCTCCCGCCGCTTCCTATTGGCAGAAGGGTTAAGTGTGGCCAGGCGCCAAAAGTGGCACGGTCCCTACCACTGGTTAGCATGGGTTGTCCGTTATGGTTGTGTTTAGTAGGAGGTGGGGGTAGCTTGCGATTTAAAGAGAAGGCTGAGTAACGTGACACTCAACCCGCAAACAGCTCCCTACTCCCTTTGTTAGCTTTCGGCCGCTGCTCTGCGATTGCATTTTTGTTGTTGTTGCCTTTTTAACATTTAGGAGCCAGTCAAAGAGTAGGAAACACTGGGTTTCCTACTAGGGGGGAAATAAAAATTCAGATCGGCTACATTTGGACTTTTAAAAAAATAGATTTTTTAATTATTTTTTAAAATTTTTAAATAGGGATTTAGGGATTTAGGGAGGAGGGGATAACAAAACGTATGTAGGGGGAAATATTAGATGGTTTCAAAGAGGAAAAACTAGTAGAAAGAAAAATAGATGCATGCGGAGTTTCAGATAAAGTGAAGATCAAAGCTTACTCAGCAGGAGGCTAAAACTGCTAGACATGGTTTTGCCAACTAGACTATGCAGTCTTTTCTCTTTAAAATCCACATAAGACGTATTCGGCTGATGTAGATCATTCAAAACATCAGCTGTGCATTACAACTTTTTCAGGTCATTGCAAATGCAAATCGTGACTTTTGTGGTTATGGAGGGGCTTTTTCTTGGTGCTAAAATCGGTCTGTCTGGGGCATCGTGCCCATTGGAATCAATGAGAGTCATGAGAATGCCCATTGGAAATAATGGGACTATACGAATGCCAATAGCCTTCAATGGGCTCCATACAGATACAAGCCAGCTACATCTAAAACCAGGTGTGGATTTAGGGGGAAATGGGAATGAATCACAAAAAGAGAGAGTACATAGACAGGGGACAGAGCAAAATGAGAGAAGCAGAGAATGGGAAATGAATGCACAAAGACAGATTCGACATAGACAGATCCAGCCCCAGCACTGGGATGACGGCCCCTGGGAGCGGAATGACAGCCCCTGGGAGTGGAATGACAGCCCCTGGGAGTGGAATGACAGCCCCTAGGAGTGGAATGGTGGTCCTGAGAGTGCAGTGACGGCCCAACACTGAAAAGACGGCTCCTGGGAGAGGAATGACGGATCCAGCTGTGGAATGACAGCCCCACCATTGGAATGACAGCTCCTGGGAGTGCAATGATGTAACAATTGAGCCATGAATAAATCAGGGATCCATAACTTTGGTTCAGGCTTTTTAGGCCTGTATAGGCCAGAGAGAGAAAAGAGCAGACAGTTTCTAGAATTAGAGAATTAAAGAAAACAAATTTCATGTAACCTTGTCTTTCCCTGGGAAAGGCCTAATAAACAGCTCTTCTCCATTCTCTCTGGAGTCTAAAAGTTAATGTAATGTTATGGATCATGGACCAATCAGGAATAGTTCTGAGGATGGGTGGAAATGTGTGACAAGTCATATGTAGCATTGTCCCCGGCTCATTGGCTGGTTTTGGGGTCTATGTCTAAGACCATGTAAAAGGTGACACCCCAGGTCCCCCAGTGCTCAGATCTTGTCTGGGATTACATGGTCTCTTTGTATTCCTTGGCTCTGTGTAATTCCTGGTACCTGTGATCAACCCCCTGGTCTTCTTGGATTTTGGTAAATAAACTCTTTAACTTTCTACTCCAGTCTGGCTCTTGTGTTTACTCACTGCAGTGAAGTGAATGGGTTTAATCTCTCACAGTCTATGAACTCATGTCCCCTCTCCGGATCAGGTTTCTCCTGACTGCCAAGTCATAAAATGCAACAGATGATGACCCCAGCACTGGAACGATGGCTGAAGCACTGGAATGATGGCTCCTGGGAGTGGGATGACCGCCTCAGCACTGGAATAACAGCCCGTGGGAGTGGAATGACCACCCCAGCACTGGAAGGATGGCCCATGGCAGTAGAAGTATGGCTCATGGACTGGAATGGCAGTCCCACCACTGGAATGACGGCTTCTGGGAGTGGGATGATGGTTCGAGCACTGGAACGATGGCCACAGCACTGGCCCCAAGACTAGAATGACAGTCCCTGGGGGTGGAATGACAACACCAGCACTGAGATTACAGCCCCTGGGAGTGGGAGGCAGCCCCAGGGCTGGAATTATGGCAGCAGCACTATAGTAATGGCTCCTGGGAGTGGGATGACAGTAACAGCACTGGAATGATGATCCGTGGGGGTGGAATGACAGCCCCAGGACTGGAATGACCATCCCAAATGATGGCTTTAGGGACTGGAATGATGGCCCTAAGATTTTAATTACAGAACCAGCACTGGAACGATGGCCCCTGGGAGTGGAATGAGGGCCCCTGGGACTGGGGCGACGGCTCCCGGGATGACAACCCCAGGATTAGAATGACAGCCCCAGCCCTGGAATGAGCACAGTTAATCCACGTCCGCCTTCCCCCCTCCCCCCCTTGGAATGTCTAATATTTTTCCTACATGTTGCTGAACTGAACATTTTTCATAACTGCTTGTAAAATCAAGTTCAGTTTGGTGACACTTGTAGCAGGGCGGCCTTGGTCCCCGCCCCCTTCAAATCAACTCAGTTCCACAGTCAGTATATAAGTTTATGAACAGGTTTCAGCCTTTAACAAGTCAAGACGCTCTGTCTTGGTATTTGCAGTCTCTATGGTTCTTTATCATTACAAGTCCTCAATAGCTGGGTTATCACAGCCTCTAGGACCTACACCCGATACCCCCTCGGCCCAGCAACACTCCACTGGCCAAGGAGCGGACAAGCCAGAGCTTCCAGCCCTATCTCTGGCTTGTAGGGGGATTAACAGTCGCCTTCTCCACCAGGAGCCTTCTGGTTCCAACCCAGCCTCCCTTGCTCCTGCCAGTTGCACCCTTTATAGGGCTGCCTTCCTGCCACACCCCTTTCCAGGTGTACACCCCTGTTGGACTCCACCATGCCCTGCACACCTGTGTCCATGGTAGCTCTGGGGGTACAGCTCCCTAGAGCTGTCGGAGTCACTGGCCTAAGGCCCCCTTCCTTAAAGGGCCAGCGGCGGACAATGGACATGGACTGTGTCCTGCTACACCACTCCGCTTTGGAGGAGATACCTCTATAGCCATAGAGCCAGCTTCTGCAACATAAAATCAGGACAGAGGTGCATCCGTTACATTTCCAACAACAAGTACATTAAGGACAGAACAACATTTATAAGAGATTGGGTGTCAGCTCAACCGCCTTCACCTTGCACCCACAAATGAGACCCCATTTCTCCCCGAATGGGGTGAAAGTCAGACCTACCCAACCTTTTCCAGCTCTCACCTCTGGGACCCTAATATGGCATTCTCTTCTCAGTTTTCATAATGTTTCCCAGGGTTCTCACATTCTCCTTTTTCTCTGGTCTCTCTTGGGCATCACACCCCCTTGCTGGAGGACTATCCTCAGCACCCTCTGAATTTGTCTGTTCTAACTTCTTGTACCTCCCATTGTCTCTGTTGCTTTGCTTCCCAGTGTAATTTGTTCTGCTGCATCAAGTCCTCACAGGTAGCCTGCTGCTGCTTTATCATTACCAGCAGATCTGCCTTCTGGCAGTTCTTATCCTATATATCCCTTTGGGGAACCTAGGCTTCTAGCACCTCTGTCTCTGGGCTCTCTGCCTCTGAAACCCCAGGTCCCTCTGCCACCCCTGGTTCTACTGCCTCTGCTAAGTAGTCTTCACCCTCAGACTCATTGGGTACAGCGGAGTTCAGTTTCTGCTCATATTCAGTCTCTTCAGTGGGAGGCTCTGGCCTTAGCACAGTCAGCTGCAGGCAGAGTGGCTCAACCTCTTTTCACAATTGTATACAGTATTTCACTAGAGCTTGGTTACTGTCTGAACCATTCTCTCCCAATGCTTCCTATCTAACTGTGTTTGGGATTCCTGGTCCTGTACTTCCTTGCCTCCCTTTTTACTTGGGCATGGAAGCTGTCTGTCTGTTTGTGTCCCCCAGGTCTCTCATCCCTGAGCTCTCCCAGTCTCTTGCTGGCACCTGGAAGTGGGTGAGGACAGTTTCTCCCTCACTCCCTCTTCTCCAGAGAGGCTACTCCCAACAGACATGTTCCAGCTGCCCACAATGCCAGCATCGTATCTGTCTCCGGTGGGACATACATCCTCACTCTGTGGCCCACTGAGACTCTGGGTTTACCACACCTAGGTGACACATGGATTTCCCCAGAATCACCCCAGAGAGGCCCTTGATTCCCATTTTGGGGGCTCATCTTTCTGTTTGGGCCTGGGAGTCTCTGTCTTGGCCTGTTGGGTTTTCCTAATCATGTCCTCCATACCCCCATAGCGGAGCAGTCTCTCTGTAAGTGTCTGGGTTTCTGGCACCCCCAGAAAACTCTCATTGGCTCTGGGACTTGCTAGTTCCAGCACTTGCCTTCCCAGTCCTGGGGCCATCATTCCACTCCCAGGAGCCGTCATTCTAGGGCTGGGGCCGTCATTCCAGTGCTGGAGCTGTCATTCCACTCCCATGGACAGCCATTCTAGTGTTGGAGCTGTCATTTCACTTCCAGGGGCCACCATTCCAGTGCTGGGGCCATCATTCCAGTGCTGGGCCCATAATCCCACTCCTAGGAGACATCATACCAGTGCTGGAGCTGTTATTCCACTCCCATTGGCCATCATTCCAGTGCTGGAGTTGTCATTCCACTCCCATGGGCCGTCATTCCAGTGCTGGGGTCATCATTGCACTCTCGCAACCATCACTGCAGTGCTGGTGCTGTCATTCCACTCACAAATCTATTGGAATATGTATAGCCCCATTATTTCCAATGTGCATTCGCATGACTCCCATTGATTCCAATGGGCATTCATGTCATTCGTTTTAATACGTCCCATTGTCAATGCAAGGTTTAGAGTCTCTTTACCACACCAGGCTTTCCTTGATGATCCTCCCCATAGAGGCAAGTAACAAGGGAAAAGAGAACCAACCTTACAGTTTGTACATTAGAGAGTATCCCTGCTGCACGTATGCACAATGCTTTGCTTTCTTTGAAGTGTGAGATTTTGAGCAGCTCCTCTGTTTTGCACATCTCAGGAGGCGAGTGAGAGGAATGAACATTTTTATTTCCATGTGAATTTGGTGTTTGTGATCCGCTCCAGTGACTGCAATCCTTGTTTTCTCCAATCATGACAAAGTACAGAACGCAAAGCAACACCTACCTTGATTATATGGGGGATGTATTTTAGGTATTGCAAGATTTGTTTGTTTATTTATTTCATTAAATTTGTTAGCCAGCATCTCGGGGTGGGTTACAATATTATAAAAACCCAATAATAACAGTAAAATCAACAACAATAAACCAAACCCACAACAGTTTAAAAACATCACTAAAAACCACCTCCCAGCCTCCCCTCCGAAGGCCTGGGTGAACAGCCAAGTCTTACAAACACGTTGGAAGGCCAACAGGCCTGGGGCCAGGCGAGCCTCCTATGGGAGGGGATTCCATAAATGCGGCCTGGCCACCGAGAACACCTGCTCCATTGTGCCCCCCCGTCTTACACGGGGGACCTTCAGAAAGGCGCCCCCGGTGGACCGAAGGGATCGCTCGGAGGCATGGAGGGCGAGGCGGTCCCCGAGATATGAGGGGCCCAGACCGTGCAGGGCTTTATAGATCAATATTAACACCTTGAATCGGGCTCGGTACGCTATAGGCAGCCAGTGCAGAGCGCGGAACACCGGT
This sequence comes from Sphenodon punctatus, assembly GCA_003113815.1. Lineage (NCBI taxonomy): Eukaryota > Metazoa > Chordata > Lepidosauria > Sphenodontia > Sphenodontidae > Sphenodon > Sphenodon punctatus. The sequence continues at coordinate 6,697,738 of QEPC01003194.1, forward strand.
GTTATGTGCTCACACCGCCCCGTCCCAGTAAGGAGATGGGCTGCCGCATTCTGCACTAGCTGCAGCCTCCGAACCAGAAACAAGGGAAGCCCCATGTAGAGCACGTTGCAGTAGTCCAGCCTCAAGGTGATGAAGGCATGGAAGAGAGTGGCCAGATCGGGCCTGGAGATGTAGGGTCGAAGCCTCTGTACCAGATACAGCTGGCGAAAGGCAGCTTTAGCCACCGCCTCCACCTGCCGATCCAGAAGGAGGCCCGAATCCAAAACCACCCCCAGACTCCGAACCTGAAGAGCAACAGGCAGGCGAACCCCCCCCCATCAGGGGGGCCAGCACCTCCCCCGCCCTTCCCACCACCATCACCTCCGTCTTATTGGGATAGAGCTTCAGTCTGCTCTGCCGCATCCAATCCGTCACGGCCTCCAAACACTGGGAGAGTAACGAGACAGCAGGACCTGGGTCAGTTGAAAACGAGTATCATCAGCATATTGGTGACATCGCACCCCGAACCCGCTCACGATCTCCCCCAGGGGCTGCATATACACATTAAATAACAGCAGAGACAGAATAGAACCCTGCGGAACGCCGCAGGTCAAGGCCTGGGGGCTAGAAGTTCCAGCCCACAGCACCACCCGCTGGCTTCTACCCGAGAGGAATGAGCAGAACCATCCAAGGAGAGTCCCACCCAGACCCCCCAGGTCTCGCAGCCGTCTCAACAGCAGCCCATGGTCCACGGTATCAAAAGTGGCCGAGACATCTAGCAGGATCAAAAAGATCGAACATCCTACGTCCATCACCCGGTGGAGATCATCCACCAAGGCCACCAACACTGTCTCAGTACCATAGCCGGGGCTAAACCCAGATTGAAAAGGGTCAAGGAAACCAATGCTATCCAAATGCGCCTGGAGCTGCAGTGCCACTGCCCGTTCAATAACCTTCCCTAAAAATGGGAGATTAGAGACGGGTCGGTAGCTGGCGAGTGCATCCACATCCAGAGATGGCTTCTTCAGCAGGGGGTGCACCACAGCCTCCTTGAGACTGGGTGGCAATCTCCCCTGCCGAAGGGCTGCGTTCACTGCTTCAGTTTCCATGTAGTTCCTTGGGCTACTCAACAGGTGACAGTAACAGTGGTCATCATTAATAAGAACAGAGAGTCCAGTGGCAATTTAAAGACTAACAAACTGTCAAGCCTCCCCGCAGGTGCTGCTCGCCATCGGGGGGCTGTCCCGAGCGGGGATCCTCCCTGGACCCCATTGCATCCGCTCCAGAGGCTCCCAACCCTGCGCCGTTCACACTCCCCATGGCAGCGCAGGACACCCCCCCACCGCCCGCACAGCACACATTCCCAGCCCGACCATGGGCAATGCAGATAGAAACAGGGCCCAGCAGTACAACGGACGTGGTCACACCCCCAGTGTGCCGCGCCAAACGTCTGCAGGAACGCGCAGGGGGCGGGGCCTCGGGCATAAACACCAGCGCCGGGAAGCACTCGGTGGAGTGATTGAGGTGGAGAAACTGGCCAACTGAGCAAGCGATAAGTAGTGTTTGTGTGAATCTTTGAGAGTCTTGGTGTTTGATATTGCATTGTTACTGTTCCTTTATAGTGTCTATGTGTTGCCCCCCCCCCCCCCGTGTATTGACCCTTGTGTGGCTGTAAGAGTGAGCAAGTGAGAGCCTGAAAGAGTGTGAGTGCCCGAGTGCGTTGGGAGACAGAGTGAGGCCCAGACTCCCTCCAAACGCTTGGTGCCCAATGATGATAGGGACCTGGGCACTGTAAGGCCTATAGGTCCACTTACTATCCTGACGGGCATTTTTCCCTAGAGAGACCCTCCTAGTGTCTGGAGTCTGGGCTGGTGCGTGAGTAGAGAGAGCGAGCGAGTGCGTGGAACCCGGGCCCTTGTGGTCTCAAACCCCTCCTTAGCCCCCCCCCATGACACAAACATTTATTAGTGCATGAGCTTTCGTCAGCACAAGCTGACTTCCTCAGTTGCATCTGAGGAAGTCAGCTTGTGCTGACAAAAGCTCATGCACTAATAAATATTTGTTAGTCTTTAAAGTGCCAGTGGACACTGTTCTTGTTATTATGGAGCGGGGGAGGCGGCTGAGGGAGCGGGCTATGGGAGCAGGAGGGGGGATCTGGGGGGAAGGGGTCTGAGGGAGCAGAAGGGGGGCTCTGCGGGGAGGGGAATCTGTGGGGAGAGGAGGTTGACAGAGCAGGAGGGGAG
>QEPC01003194.1:6706566-6716602 GCA_003113815.1 Sphenodon punctatus
TCCATCTCCCGGCGGAGATCATCCACCAAGGCCACCAACGCCGTCTCAGTACCGTAGCCAGGGCGGAACCCAGAAGGGTCAAGGAAACCGATGCTGTCCAAATGCGCCTGGAGCTGCAGTGCCACTGCCCATTCAATAACCTTCCCTAAAAAGGGAAGATTAGAGACAGGTCGGTAACTGGCGAGTGCGTCCACATCCAAAGATGGCTTCTTCAGCAGGGGGCGCACCACAGCCTCCTTGAGACTGGGTGACAACCTCCCCTGCTGAAGGGACGCGTTCACTACCCTTGCCAGCACCGTCCCCAAGGTCTCCCTGGAGGCTTTCACCAACCAGGATGGGCACGGATCTAATTCACAACTAGTGGCTCTGACAGACCCCAGGACATTCACCGCATCAGCCGGTGTCACTTCCTGAAACTCATCCCAGAAAGATCGACCAGACGGTGCCTCCATAACCTCGTGCCCCTTGCTTACTGCTTCCAATCCGGTGTCAAAGTTACTCTGGATCTGAGCGATCTTGTCTGCAAAGTAGGATGCAAAGGATAACAAATATCAATTGGGATCACAAGCCCATACGTTGATGTCACGTCATGTCCCAGTCCCCCCCCCCACCTCCAGTTCGAGATGGGGGATCCAATCTCCCATTGGATTCCCATCGGATCCCACAGCGAGTGGTGGCCATTTTGCACATGTGCATTGCTTTTTTTGGGTTAGTTTCTTCCCATGGAGCCCTAAGAAGGCCATGCCGGGTGCCATACAGGTCACCAGAGCCTAGGAAGAAAAGGTAAGTGCAAACTACCCCCCTCCTCCTTAGGGCTGCATGGGAAGAAACTAACCCCCCAAAAAGCAATGCACATGTGCAAAATGGCCACCATGGCCATTCTGCGCATGTGCGGCAATTTTCCAAAATGGCACCAGCAGCATCGGTGCCATTTTGGAAAGTGGCATCTGGTTTGCTCATACTTAGAATGGCCGCGCATATGCAGAATGGCTATGGTGTCCATTTTGCACATGCACATTGCTTTTTTGGGTTAGTTTCTTCTTGGCCCGGCCCTGAGAGGGCCGCACCAGGCAACGTACATGTCACTGGAGTCTAGGAAGAAAAAGTAAGTAAGTGCAAACTACCCCTTCCCTACCCTTGCCCAGCCTCTCTACCCTCCTCCCCACCACTGTCCGGTCCCTCTGCCCCCAGCTCTGCCTCCCCTGGACCCCTGTCAGTGCCCGGCGCTGGCCTCCTCCAGAATCCTGCCCTGCCCACCCCAGCACAGGCACCAGGACAGGCAGGACACAGGCAGGGGTCCGGAGAAGGCAGGTGCCAGGCACGAGTGTCCAGGGAAGGCAGAGCTTGTGGCAGCTGAAAGTGCCAGCGCCGCTCCAAGGACTCACTGGGGGATCCGACGGGAATCCAATGGGAGACCGGATCCCCCATCTCAAATCGGATCAATCAGATCAGTCTGATTTGCCCCAAAATTGGGTGAATCAGATGGATCCAATACCGATTTTCCCATCCCTATCAGTTTTTCTATGAATTGTTCTGCTTACTTTGTTCTCCTGATACAGGGGAAAATAGGAACTTCCAAAAAGTAAACTCTAGTTCAACTGGTTTTAAACCGTAATGGTCAGAATCTGATTCCCATTAATACAATTTAAATCTGGAATTGAAGATTGGTTGGTCCGATATTGAACCAATACTGATTTTCAATAAGATTTCCCATCATTCAATACAATTAAAGATCAGTTGTAGCCAGAACAATGACTATGTGAGACTGACATACAAGTATTCAAAATATCTGCTCTGTATGACATACTATTTGAGTTATGTAAGTGACTTTATCCCTTGCAAAGCCAACACACCTAAGGAAGAAAGAGTGAACTCTTCTGGCTTGTGTAACAATCAAGAGAAATTGAAGAACAGTTCTGATTGCAAAGTCTTTGTTTACAAAATATTATTTGTGAATCAAAAAGTATCCAATTTGATTGACAGAGCTCACATTGAAATTGCAGACTTGCGGTACAGGAAACATCTTTATAATCCTTAACAGGGCCAATTTTATGAAGCATCTTCGAGGCAACAACATACTGCTGATTTGACAGTCTCTGCTTACTACAATTTAATCTCTCTACTTACTATTTGAACTATACATGTATCTGGGGATGGTAAACTTATGGGTCAGATCTCTAAGATATCAAGAAACAGTCATCCTTCTTCTGGAGATTGCAGTAGAAATTATCCTAGATATGAATGGCTTTGTCATCAAGGTACAGTACAGTCGACAAGGAAGTCTAAAAGGGCAAGGCCTATACCCTGGGCTACTTTTCTGTGGCTGTCATTAATGTAGTTACTGTTTATTCAAAACAGACCATGTATGAAAAGTCTAAACATAATATAACAGACTGAATGAACATAGCTTCTGGAAGGTCATAAACTGAATTAACAGACATTCAAATTAGAATCTGCCCTTTTATGAATGTTTGAATGAAATTTGCATTCAGTAGTGTGTGTGTGTTTGGTAGCGTTTGTTCACATTCAGGTGCGTCTGTTTTTGTTCTTTATTCTTCACATGGGCAAACCAGACAGGTCCATTGTTATATGAAATGAACTGTCCAAGCATTGTTTGTATGATTCTTAAGGGAGTTGCTCACCCAGTGACATAACATGTCCCGCAACTTGTGACAATAGCAACCTATCAGAAGTTACAGAATATCAGATACACTTTATACATTAATTAAATGGCAGTAACAAAATTATGAATACCTAAATGACAAAATAACCATTCCAACACTTTTCTTGCTAAGCCTAAGAGTTTATTCACAAATTCACACTGGAAAAATTTGGAATAATCATCATGTTTGGGTCAAAATAAATATTTTGTCTCTAAAAATAACTTCCATGCCCACACGTGATTTTTAAATAATCAAGCTGTGGAATTATCAAGATTATAGTTATAATCTTGATAATTAATCAAGAATAATAATTCTTACTTGTTTATGCTTGTCTGATATGAGCAGAATTCTTTGCAGTTTTACATTTTCACTAATATGTTTTATACATTTTGCCTTTGTTTCTTTCTCTTTTGTGACATTCATGTTCAAAGAAACCAAATTTAGTAGAGCCATTTCAAAAGGTTTTGTCAATGTTTGTTACTGAAAAAATCTTTCAGTAACAAATATATGGAAATTTGTTCGTTGATTCAAATCAAATAGAATTGTTTGGAATTTGTTTTTCAGTTTTTTCACCCTGTGTGGTAAAGTTACTTCCTAATTTAAATCAGTGTCAGACTGTAACCGAAAAATGTAATTTAGATTCTATTCAATTTGAAACAGACTTTCTTGTTACAAATCAGTTCAAAGTAAAAAAAAATAATTTGAACTTGGAGAAATCTGTGAACATTTTCATTTTTTTGCAGAAAATTCCTATTTTTTATTAGCCCTAAACTTTTGTTCTGTTTCAGTGTACCAGAAGACCACCCTTGCTATTAAAAAGTCAGTTTAGCTGGATGTACAGATGTTATGCAGATCATTGGATATACAGATCATTGGAGCAGTGCAAAGTAGATAGTGAACATCTGTTCTTGCATCACAGTCCACTGATGTAAATTGGGTAATAGGCAAGTGTAAGCAATAGGTTAATTTTGCTTAATATTTTTCTTCTTTCTATTAGATTCCTGACTCTCAGGAGATAGCGTCCACTAGTGTTTTTGCAAGCAGGCTCCCAGGTACTACTGCTTCAGTAGGTTCCAGAAGGTGTTTTAGAGGTCATGATATCATACAGCCACCAAAGTTTAGATGAGTAAAGGCCATTTTGCTGCTACACTATTCCTGCATGAGAGCGACTGAACCCATTACAGGCCCACCACAAGAGGTTTGTGAGGTTTAAACAGGACCTCAAAATAGCTATTTGGCACTATCCTGGGAGCACCTGGCAGCAGTGAGAGACCTGGCCCTTCTGCCTTCGCTGGCTGGTGCTCCGATGTATCTGGTGAAACGGAAGCAACAGGGGGAGTAGACCAGAGGCTTTCTGCATTCCTCACCTCACTGCTGCTTCAGTTGTTGCCACCAGGAAAAACAGTGGTGGGGAGGCAGGTCTGGGGGAAGCCTCTGACTCACTCTCTGCTGCTGCTTTTCCCAATGAGAGCAGCTGAAGCGGCAATGGAAAACCGACTGGGGGGATGCCTCCAGTTCACTCAGTCCCTACCATTGCACCTCTTGCTTCCCCTAGTCCTGGGAAGCACTGGGCAGCAGCAGCATTGGGTCCTCCACTGCTGTTTCTCCCTCACCACCAGAGCTGAGGGAGAAGAGCACCAAAACCAGTGATACAGNCCAAACAGCAGAGTGAGCAAGAGAGTACTGGAGCTTAGGTAGAAGAAGAATAGACGAAACTAAGACATGTGTTCCAGATAGACTGAAACACCCACACCTCAGGAAGGACAGACACTCAACACCAGAATTACATGGACTGAAATTCTAGAAATAACCACACCAGGGCTGGGAATGGGGAAAACCAGCTAGATGAATACGTGCACTCAGGCAATTATAGGAAAGGGCATCCAAGGTATGGCCACACATAGGCTAGGAAGAGGGGAACCAGGCTAGGACAAGCAATGGAAATACAGACTCGAGCACAGGGAGTAAGAGCACTCAGGTTCAAGGCATTACCACACTTAGGCTAGGCAAAGGAGGAAAATAACATATCACCACCATAGAAAGATACAGCCTGGCAGGAGTATAGAAGAAGCAGAATCCAAGAGAGCGGGCTGAGTACTAATAACCAGAATGAAGGACCCAGATGCTCTGCCAGCTTCTTGTGGCTCCCAGTCCTCATAAGATGACTAGGACCAATCGGGAAGCTGGCAGGTCGGTGTGGCTACACACAGCGCAAGAAAGAAAGGAAACTTTGGGGTATATTTCACAGTGAAACAGGCCATAAAGTGGCACAGGGGGGAAGCCGCTGCCAGGGGCGTCGCTAGGTGGGAATGAGCTCAGGCGTAAGAAATGAACTTGCTCCACCCCATCCCCATCCTCTCCCCTGTCCCAACCCCTTCCCTCCTTCCTCCCCCCAGCGCCTTTCCCTCCCTCTTCTTGCTACACCTGAGCCCTGGAGGCTGCACTGCTTGCCTCGTGTGGCCGCTGGTGACCGCTGGGTGGGTCCCATGCGCGCTGCACACACTGAAAGTGCTTCCGCTCAGCTCAGTCCCCGCCTGGTCATGCTACAAAAGGACAGGATTTGTGCCCACAGCTTGGTCCTTGTGCCCCCACAGCTTGGGCCCTGGGACAAATGTCCCTCCTGGCCCTATAATAGCTATGCCCCTGGCAGCCACCACCTAGCCCCAAAGGCCAAGAGTTCAGGGCCAAGCTGTGACACCAAGGCAAGGGAAGCCATTGACTCAAAAGAGCTGGCCAGTGCTCCCAGAACCCCTGGGGGGTGTGGTTTCAAAAGTGGGAGCCTCACATAAACAAATAGTCTGAAAAAGAACTATATCTAACCATTTTGCCCATGTTGGGTTCATCTGGAGAAAGCAGCAAATATGAATAACTATTCATTTCAGATATTTCTTTTGGTGTATTTTGGTTATTTCAGTCATTTTGGTTCAATCAGCAGATAAAGGTATGCTGAGCTAATCTTGGAAAAGACAGTGCCCAAGGTGGGGGACAGGAGAAGGTTGAGAGCTGCCCTCAGGAGCAAGAGTGATCCTCCCCGCCCCCACAGAAAGCACCAGCTCTGGTAACCTCAGTAACAGCTGCTGAGGCCTCCAGCCAGGCGGGTGTTTCCTGAGGGGACAGATAGGCACTTCCTGCAGGGCTCTCATTCCACTGGCTGTGCAATGGGAAGGGCCCCGCAGGGGTGCCTGCTGGAGGGTGGGAACTGAGAGCTGTCCTCTGCCCCCCACCCTCCGCTCCCTCAATGGTGGAGTTCTAGCACCATGTCACCAATCCAAGGCTCCAACTGGTGCCCTGCCCCAGTCATTGACCCAAGGAGCCTATGAGCAGGGTGGCCATCCCTCCCCTTTAAAAGAGGATGCTTATGAAAAATACATGGTGCAGGGCTGCACTGGAACCAATGCAGCCCTGCAATATGTATTTTTCATGTGTCCTCTTTTAAAGAGGAGGTATAGCCACCCTAGGTGAGGGCCTGGTGGGAGCCTTAGGGGTAGCATGCTGGCAGGACTCTGCTGCTGTGCTGCTCCTCTTCTGAGAGCAGCTTCCCCCCTCTCCTCCATCCCAGGCAGGCACTTCTAGGCGCCCTCTTTCCTGTGTAGCCAGCAGGAGGTGGCCCATGGTGGCTTCCTTGCTTGCCTAATTCTAAGACTGGCCCTGATGGGGTGTGTAGCATAGCTATAATAACAAAGGGGCCTACAAGGCAGTTTCCAGACCAAAGTCAAGGCATGCCAGTGATGCTAGTCACTGCACCAGAACCACAGGGATGCTGTTTCAAGGCCAGGTTCCTGCCAATTCAGTAAGATGACCAATCCAAACCATTAACATAATAATTAATTACTAATATGTTACACATTTACCTGCTTTTCTTTACTTGTTGTAGCTTGCGACATCTTCTAGTGTCAGTATTTAGTGGGAGGGGCAGAGTCTTGTCCTTAACCACTAAAACTAAAGAAACAGAAATGGCTGCTTCTGTTTTGAACTAGGGTTTGTTTGTTTTTAAATTACCAAAAGTGAATAGGCATGATGTACTTTGGCTCTGCTCCATCTCTTTATCAACTTACCCAAGGCTTTTAGTGGGTTCCGACACATTATCAATGTAGAACTCTGTTTTCTGGTTGGTCACGTGGAGACCCAGTTTGATGCTACTGATAAAAGGGTTTGTTGCTTTGCAAAGCACCTTCAGTCACAGTAGTGAAAACTTGATCTATATTCCAAATGCCACCCAGATGTTGTTTTAGAGGGGAATAACCAAGGCAATTGCATAAGGCCTGAAGCCATGGGACTGCTCTAGTAGGCTAAATTAAGTCATATCTACAGAGTCATCAAAAATGTAACTGTAATGCAAGAAGTGTTTGGATGGGAGGGGCCTTGTCTTAACCTCTGTGCAGTGTCCCCAAAGACAGCCTCTGCTGCCATCCTCAAAGGAAGCAAAATTCTGAACCACAAAGAAAGAATCTGAGATCCAATGCTCCCATGGAATAGCACTGGCCCAAGTCCCACTTGCTTCAGTGGCACTCAGAGTAGTGTTAACTTAGTATCAGCACCATAGCTATCCTGCCAGAGGATCGTGCTATCATGTGACAAGCATAAAACTTAGTTACAGAGGAGACAGGGATCCTGAATGAAAGGAAATAGAAGGAACATTGGGGAGCATTCTGTGAGGATGAGGTGCTCCCGAGCACCAGGTTGAAAATGCCTGAGCTAGGGAAAGCATAATGGAAAAGGAGGTTTTCAACAGGGATTTGAAGGTTAGGAACAGAACAGATGTGTTCAGGGAGGGAGTTCCAGGTATAGAGCGCAGCATGGGAGAAGGAACAAAGATAGTTAGGGAACAGGAGACTCAAGGGCAGGTGAGGGTGGTGGAAGAAGAGGAGTGAAGTTCCCAGGGGGAACACAGCAGGAAACAAGTGCAGAAAGATAGTGAGGAGCAAGGCCATGAAGAGCCTTGACACAGTCAAGACACGACATTTGTGCTAAATGTGAAGGGGGAAAGGGAGCAGAGAAGAGGCTGAACATGATCTAAGTGACAGGCGAGGTGAATGACCTTGGCAGCAGAATGTTGAACAGAAGTGAGAGGATCAAGGTTGAAGGAGAGAAGGAGGCTGCAGTAGTAGTTCAGGAGGAAGTCCGTATATGATCCCCAGGCTGGAGAAAGAAGCCCGGAATATGTGGTATTGCAGTTGTGGGAAGGGAAGCAAACTCCTAGAGAAGCTGTTCTGTTGTATTTCTGTGTGGCTGTGTTTGATTAATTAAATCCCAGAAGAGGAATTGTTGTTGGGTCTCCTGTATTTGTTTTGAGGGGGACCAAGGAACTGGACTGCTGCTTGCCACTTAGTGGCCAGGTGGACTGGATGCATCATCCCTGAGCTGTCAATTTCTTTTGTCAAACTGCATCTATCAGTGTCTCTTTTTATCTTGGCCAGGTGGTTAGGATGAGTTACTGATGAGGTGCAAGCAAAATTTGCTGGCAGAAGCAGGAGGAACATTCTGTGCAAACTGTTAGGGCCAAGTGCCTGAGTAGATATGATAATATCTTTAGAGAAGCTGAGTGCTACATAGTGTCCGTGTTTAGATTTTCCTATCGCACATCACAGTGTCTTCCTGTGTATTACTGTTATTGAAGACTATGAACTACCCATTGTCACAAGGGGCCTCCCATTCTAATGGGGACTGTTACCAGTCTGAGAGCTTGAAAGAGAGTCAGGAGCCGGGGAATGACTATTTCCCATTCTCAACCTGCTCTGTTTGGCGTAGTGCCTGGAGTTTACAGCAGCTGCATCCTGGAGTGATGAGAGTTTCTCCTGCTTGAAGCTCCCTTTAAAAAGAGGCTAAGGCCCTGTTCACACAAACCAAAGTTCTTCCAGGTCACTACCCCATAATGTGTTGTTGTGGAACCTTGAGTTAATTGTGGGCTGTTCGCACCGTTCTGGAGGAGCTCTGTGATAAGGGTATCCCTCAGTTGCCCTGGAAGCAGGGGCATTTTAGGCAAGCCTTTTTTTCCCTGTGGTAACCCACCATGGTGTCACTCAAAGGAGGATGGGGGGGGGGGTGGAGAGGCACCATGGTCTGCACTGAGGAGCACTTCTAGAAATATTTTCTTCACTAGTGTCTGTGCATTATGTCAACACCCTGGGGCAGATTGTGGGTTTATCACCTTTGTTTTTAGAGATTATTTCAAGGAAATCAGTTTGACTGAGCAAGTCCTAAGACATCCTTGTCAATCAGTCAACATTTATTGTTAGTTTTCCAACTATCACAATTAAAAAAAAAAACACATTAAAACAGTAAGACACTAAACATAAAAGATCTAAGTAAAATACTTAGTAAAAATCAGATAATAAAAAGATAATTACAACTGACTATAAAATGACTGGATAAAGCTAGACAAGTTCCATTCTTGTCCTGTTTGCATTTAAGGTGAACAAAGCAACTGAATAGATGACATATTTAGGCTTGTTGCCCAGAAAGAATTTCAGTTGCTCAGTTTCATCAGGCCAATATACAAACTCATGGCTCGGATAGAGAGGACAAATCCACAGGGCTCGAAGGTCAGAATATAATGGACAAGACAGAATATAATGGAGGAAGCAATTCTAGAGCACCAGAATTGCATGGGCATAATCAATCCTTGTGCCATTAAGGGTGCCGTCCTCCATCCACGCCTTGTGTGACATTGGGTGTTTTTGCGATTTTTTTTTAGCCTGCTTTCTATTTGCTTCTGAAGCAAGGAAGAGAATTGTTCTAGGGCTCAGGCTTCTGAGAGTCAGGGGATGATGTCATGTGTATGTGGGACTATGGTGCCCTCTAATGTCCAAATTGCCATAAAGGTGATTCTTATCATTTGCTACTGTGAGAGGCAGCACAAGGAGGGTGAGAGTATGTGTATCATAATGATTTGTCTCCAAATCTTCATTGTAATAATAATCATGACTTTTTCTGTCACGCTTCACTTTGGAGGAAAAGTAGTTTCACCTTCTTTTCCCTGTCAGCTAGTGATGGGAATTTGTATTGATTTATGGATCTGTATTAATTACAGACTCGTACCTCAAATTTTATGGATTTCCAGATTACGGATTCATATTTCTGGATCTCTGTAAAGCTCATTGGAGCAGTGCCACAGGGACGGCATTGGCTTGACACCGCTCCAGTGAGCTTTAGAGGGGAGGGGTAGGAGGAGGCGGGCAGAAGGGCTTTGCTGGCCGATTGCCAGTCGGCTAGCAGGGGACAGGGTTAGCTGACCCGCTTTCCTGGACTGACTCACTGCCCAGCTGCAGTGCTGGCTACTTCTCTGAGTTTCGGCCACCTCTGCTCCCCTGCTTCTTCCCCATCGCCACTCAAGCTGAGCTGAGTTCTTCCTGTGCTCGGCTTTTCTGACTGGG
>QEPC01003194.1:6719396-6735820 GCA_003113815.1 Sphenodon punctatus
AAATGTCCATATTGATGCTTGCATTTCCATGTTTGAATACAACACGGACTGAGTGTTCATGTGCTACATTTTTGTTTGTACCATCAGCCATACTGTTATAAATTGTCCGCAGCTTGTGATCTCCAGAGGTTTCTTGTTTTGAATATATACTTGTATCAACACCTGTATTCACACCCATTGTCTTTGCATTGTGTATACTCTGACTGGCCATTCCTGTGAGGTTGCCAGATCAGTTTATTTCCATTCACTCTATAGTGTAGCCTTCTCCTCTCTCAGCAGTCCGGTCTGTCCTTTTTGGGGACAGGAGAAGCGCGCTTGTGCCGCCTCTTTGCTTTAGTCCTCTATATAGCACTGAGTCTTTGGGGTACCTTGTAGAACTTGGTCCACAGCACAGTGCCATATTGTGGGGGCTCAGGTCACACCAAACACCAGTCTGTTATATTGGTATGGGCCCTTTGGTGTATTGAATATGGATTGTGAGGTATGCCATGGAAGCTTGGTCAAATTCCATTTGTAAATAGGCCTGAGTTAGATCAGTCTTACTGAATTGCTGACCCCCATCAGGCTGCTGAAAATATTTGTTTATTAATGGTAATGGGTAACGTTCAACCTTCAGTGCTGGATTTATGGTTACCTTGAAGTTGCCACATGCTCTCACTGTGCCATTCTTCTTGACCACTGGAACAGTAGGAGTCACCTATTTCTCCCCCCCGGCCAGGCTATAAGAGTATGCCCTGTTTTTCCAAGCATTCCAATCCAATGCACCTTAGAGTTCGTACTGTATAGGATGAGTCGGGCCTTTTGGAACTTGGGCTGTGCATCCACAATTAGCATCTATTTTAGCCTTCATACATTTCAGAGTTCCTGTGCAGCTTTAAACACTTCTGATACTTGGTTCAGAATGTCTTTGAGTTACTGCTCCACTGGAGACATGGGGTCTAATGGGAGGGTGTTAATTGTTCTTATGGTTTGTCAGTCCAAGGGTATCTCATGTAGCTGTTCACAATGTGAACAGCTACATGAGATACCCTTGGACTGACAAACCATAAGAACAATTAACACACAACCACACAAGGTTGGACCATTCTTTCCCACCACATATAGATCTAGGGGGTATTGCTTGTTGTCAGATTTCCTGCTGTCTGGTCTGTCTGGAGAGACTAAGCTGGTCAGGAAGGCATCTGTCTGGGATCCTATTAAACTAAGCAAAGCAGAGACATGTTTGTTTTCTGGAATACTATTCATTTGCAGAAAGTGTTTGCATAAGTCAGCCATTCCACCTAATCGCTATCAAAAGCTTCTATTGTCCCGAATGCCATTCAGAACTGCCATTGTGCTTGCTTTTAAAGGGATCAGGTTCTTACAGTTGCTGTGGTCCAGTTTACTTGCAAAGCATGAGATCTTGGTTCAAGCTGCCCAAGCTTTACCAGTGTCATGCAAGGTTCTTGACAGCATTCTGTTGCCAGCTGCAGCATATGATGATGATAGTAGGACTAATCAAGACAATACACACACACACACACAGATGAGCTTGCTAGTTTAGTAGCCATGTTGGAATATACATCACAGTACAGTTTGAGAGGGGCCTATCTATGACAGCACAGAGAACACTACCTGCCTCAAGATAATGCAGAAAGGAGCCAAATAAAAAAAGCTGCTGTCTGGAATTGATCCCAGAGCCAGAAGTTCCCTACACTTGATATACGCTATGCTGGGAGGAACACAGTGTGACGGTGGCGCCCTATCCATTGTCTTTCAAGAACAACAAAAGAAGACAATTTCTTCCTAAAATTTCAAACACATGCTGAATGTTAAGTCTCAGATGCCTAGCAGGTTTCCATTGCTAATAATCCTGTCACTATTCCTGTTCATTTATTAGAATTGTCATGTTTTCCTTTTCCATCCACTTGTGTAACTTTGTCAGGATCCCCATGACCCAAACCTGAGTCTGTTGGCTCCCAGAACAGTCCTATTGTTCATTATAGTGGGGTGGATAACTGCATATTTTTAGCTAAATCTGCACTTTGGGATAAAAGCATGAAACTTCTGATATATGCGCTCTCTCGCGTGCGCACTCTCTCTCTCGCGCACTCTCTCTCATTCATATATAATAATTTTTTTTAGGTAGGGCCCAACCCTCCCCCAACTTGATTTCAAGCCCACAAGACTTGAAATTGTCAAAATTAAGTCTGTAGCAGGTGATGGCAAATATGGCATGTTTGGGCTCGTTTCAAACAAAACCATACTCTAGACTATTTTATGAAGCATGGCCTGTCTTCCATCTTGAATTCAAGATGGCAGCCCTCAAGACTTGGAATATTTGAAATTAAGTCTAGAGCAGGCAGTATTAATGACAAATATGGCGTGTTTGGGTTTACTTCATATGGTAAATGGTGGTCAACATGGTGTGTTAAAGATTTAGGAATGTGTGATTTTAATAATGTGTAACTGGGTTTGATAAACTACATATTAATAGCCTAGGGCATGGATGGTGAGAGGTTTAGCTTTCATACTTGCACAGTTGTTTCAGAAACAGATTGGGTATCATTCTAAAGTTCTGGGTCCACAGACTTGGCCAAAAATTATCAGAACTTAAAGAACTTTATTAGTTTGGACACAGTTACCCAAAACACCACACATGTATTGATGGGGGTGGGACCTAGAGCTGAGAGGTGACTGGGAGGAGGGCAGGACAGAAGCTGTGAGGTAGCTGAGTTGGGCCCAGACTGCATTTCTGAGGTGACTGAGAAAGGGGCAGGGCTGGATATGGAAAACATACAGTCTTCATCTACAAACCTACAGGGAATCCATAAATGGTAAATTTACAGTAAAAATTACTGGAGATAGCTGTTCAGCAATGGCTTTAGACCGGGCGCACAAGAACATCAATACAATTGTCAAGGGAGATGGAGATGCTATAGGACTTACAGGAAACTACGACACCTTATGACGATGAATGCTTGCTAGTCCAGATGTTGCTCACTTAATTCAGGATATGGAAAGCCAGTTTCTTCAGACACATGTTTCTGCATCACACCATCATGACTGTCAATCCACTTTTCAGTTGACGTACTTCAAACACGTCAGAGCCTTGGTATCCGAATTCACCAAATTGGGAAATCCATCTAAGGAAAACAGTTCATACCTCATTAATATTCACAACAAAGCCATTACACCAGCAAATGTGATACAGGGGTTACACGATATGAAGAACATCGGAGTAGAACAGTTCAATGAATACATTCATCACCAACTAAGACATACAACTACTCCAGTTGATGCAATTATTCCAAGAGTCACCATGTAGCAAGAGGGGGCGAGATATAAATAGATTAAATTAATTAGAGTGAAATTTGTTCAAGAGACATGAAGTAAAGTTCCAAACAAAACAAAAACACAACTGAAATTTTTAAACGACACAAGCCTGTTTGCCAAACTGTAAATTGGTTGGCAGCAGAGAGGATGTAACTCGACTACTTCTTCAGACATGAGAATCGGGCATTTCCACCATCACTATCCAATTGTGGATGATTAAGAGGTACTAAACAATCTAATCTCCTGCAGTGCTTCATTCAGTTGATTGAGTATCCAGATGAAAAAATACAAGCATCGGCAGTTATTACTGATGGACCAGCACTGGTGCATATACTTCCATGTGGTGAAGTCAAAACATTCTGTGCGTATGGAGAAGGGTTCCTCAAGCTCCTTCAGGAATGGGAAGATGTCAGTTGATGAAAACCAGATGGCGTTGTTCAACCTGTCGTCAGTGCTATCAGCACACCATACCAACACGACAAGAAAACAGTTGCCACCAAAGGAAGGAACATACACTGTACCATCTATCAACATCAGGATTTAGAGCCATGTGATCATGAGGAAGCAGATACCAGGAAGTTGCTACATGTGAAGGATGATAGTAAATGGTCACAAATCCATTATCAAATAAGAACAGTGGACACAGATGAAGTTGTCCTCACTGTGTGATTTTTTTGTTTTTTTTAAAAAAAAACATTGGAAATACAAGAATTATAGATTGCTTTTGTTGCAGGCAAACACTTCCATTATATCCCTATTCACCTAGTACATAACTCACTTGGTAGGAAGGTGGCACTGGCCCTACCACTTTTCCACGCATTCATGGGATGGGACACAACTTCATCATTTGGGGGCCATGGGAAAAAGCCAGCTTGGGAAATATTCAGCATGTTCCTTGAAGACATTCTAGCCATGTCTGATAAACCTAAATGACTCCATGAGCACACTAGAACTATTTGTTGTACTGCTTTATGACAAGACCTCTTCAAGTACAATAGTAAACAATTGCAGAAAAAAACCGTTTACCAAGAAAGGACGTTCAGTTGAACGAATTCCACCAACCAAGGCCGCTTTAGAACAGCATGTATTGTGATCTGCTTATCAAGTGAGATATTGCTGTGGACAGTCCTTGATTTTTAAAAAAGCTGATTTTTACCAAGTCCTGCAAGGATGGGGCTGGTGAAAAGATGACCTTCGGTCGACCCCTGTATGGACTACTCTACCAGAAGCAGCACTGGTCTGTAAGGACCACCGCTCCTGCAATACCAACTGTTGAAACTGTAAAACTGCACTTTTGTTCAAATGAAATAACTGTGCACTCCAAGCTTCCTAAAATAGTCTATCCTACGGTTTCACTTCAAACAAGCCCAAACATGTAATATTTGCCATTAATATTGCCTGCTATAGGTTTAATTTTGACAATTTCAAGTCTTGAGGGTAGTCATCTTGAAATCCAGATGACGGACGGTTGGGCCCTACCTAAAAAAAAAAAAGATCTTGTATACAGAGGGAGCATGCATGAAAAGTTTCATGTTTTTATTCAAAAATGCAAGGTTATAGTGCTATCTGCTTCACTGTTACAGCACTGCTGTAGAAATGGCATTCAGAAGGACTATGTACTGGGGTTTATATAAATTCAGTGATCATAATCCTCCCTGTGTAAAGAAATATATGGTTCAATAATGACCATGGAGAGGGTACAGAAATGGCTTCTAGCCATGGGATGGAGGAGGACAAAGTTCTCTTTCCTCCTGCCCTTTCAGAGCTTTCTCACACAATGCCCATTTATTCCAATATTTTCAGGGTTTTTACAACACCAGGTATTTTAGTTCTATGAAGAAAGGTCTATTGGCAGAACCATTCTGGTCAGTTTCATATTTTGTTTGTAATGCATGCCTTGTTTGGGGCTGTTAGTGGTTGAGATATTCTTGTTGCTACATTGTTTTGCTGGTGGTCTCTTGAATGCTGGAGTGTTATAAATCAAACAATTGTTCAATTCTGGCACATGAAAAATATTTTGGTAAATACAGGAGGCTCTAGACTGGTTGCAGAAGTCTCATAAACTCCCATTGTTTGCGAAATGGAGTGTGTGCCGAGGAAAATCGGCAGCATTCCTGCAGCAAACCACAACAAGAGACCTCATACAGTCCAGATCATTTCCAATTCTCTTGTAAATTATCATAATGGCTTAAATGTTGTTTAAATGATAAACAGCTTTTGCATTCCAGACATTGCTGTGATTCCAGAAAGAGGCTGTATAATGCTACTTTAATGAAATATTTGTATATTGAAGAAAAGTGTTTAGGCTTTGTAGGAGTGCTTTAAACTTAATTTTATTAGCCATCTAGAGAAGCTGAAAATTGTGTGTGCGCATATGTATATATGTATAAGTGTGATTCTCTGACAGGATAATGCACACACTAGCAGTTGGATGGACATCAGTCCCATTGAAGAGACTGAAACTTGTGCTATCCTGACAGAGGAGCATGCTATCAAGCACAAATTAGATGCATCTTGTATTTCCCTGGATTTGTGACATAAAGACTGGACTTTCAGTATATTTGGCCATAACCTTGAAACCATTTGTTCCAGAAGAATCAAACTGATTTCAGTGGGGCTACTCCAGATTAAGTGGTTTCAAGACTGCAGCCTTTGTATACACCGGAGGCTCCCAAACTGTGGGTCGGGGCCTCAGGTGGGGTTACACTGTCTGCATATGAAGGTTGCAATCCATACTTTGCATGCCCCTTTGTTGCTTTCTGGAGTCACAGGATTTATTTAAGCCTTGAAAATGAGGTCATGCTGGCAAAAGGTTTGGGAACCACTGGTATATATGTTGGACCTATCTAAGGCTGTTTTTACATGGATGACCCCCTCCCCCCCCGCCACTTGGTGTTCTGGTGGGTGTGCAACTGGTGGGCAGTCCATGTAAATGGGCACTGGTAGGTGGGGGGATGGGTGTGTAGTGGGTGTGCGCCCGTGTAAACGCCAAAGACGGCAGGTGTTGGTGGGTGTGCGGGAATGCGCGTGCACAAACACCCACTGCACACTGACCCACACCCATCTCCACCCATGGAGCCCTCCGACAGAACGGAGGACGCTCTGTGGGTTGAGATGGGTGTAGGTGGGTGTGTGTCCATGTAAGCGGGCACACACCCGCTGCGTCGATGCACCCATCCACCCAGGTCTGTGTAAAAACGGCCTAATATTGTAGTGTCTGAGTTCCTGAGATACCCTAGTCAAGGTTCTAGTAATCTTTTGCCTTGACTACTGCATAGAGGTGAAATGAGTACACACAAGAACAGGTATACTTGTTGAAATTATGGTATCCAACTTGACCTGGTTACGCAGGGTACTGCTTGGTGGCCAATGGGTTGACACAAACAGTTTTTCGGTAAATTGGGTAATGCCCTCCACAGGGGCCACCCCCGGTGGGGTCGCAGCCTTCAGACTCGGGCCGCTACTTTGCCTCCCCCCCCAGTGCACAGCCGGTTGCCGCGCCACCAGCTGCTGGACCAGCGTCGGCACCAGGGACCCCTCCCCCAATGCAGTGTGCGCCGGCAGTACTGCCGGACACGCTGAACGCTGGCACGGGGCCATTGGGTGCAGCTGGGGAGACCACGCCCCCGTGCGCCGCTCAGCACACCTCTGGGTGTGCGCAGGGGGCGGGGCCTCAGAGATAAATATCAGCACCAGAGTTCATTCGGTACTGGTGATTGCAGTGGAGACACCGGCCCAGAATGAGAGCTAAATGTTTTTGTAGTGTGTATTGTCCAACATGGCCTGGATATTATTGAGTGTGTGAACTTGAGAGCTTGCTGGAACCATCCCTGTTGTCCCTGGTGTGTGTGTGCGTAGTGTGCAGGTGTGTAAGAAAGCTCCCTGTTCCCTCTCCCCTCATTCTCCCAGACAAGTAGTGTTCCCTTACCCCTTCTGTGTGCCAGATCCTCCTTCTTCCTTTGTACCTGGGTTTCCTTCCCTAGTTACCCCCACGAGTACCACGTTGTCCTTCCCCATCCCCATTGTTGGTGTGGATTATAGAAGGAGTATGCCTGGTGAGTGGCCTGCGGCTCCGTTCAAATGCTTGGTGCCCTATGATGATAGGGATCTGGTCTCATTGAGGCCTAAAGATCCACATATTATCCTGATGGGCATTCGCTCCTGGATTGGATCCTACCAAGTTAGGGGCCCGGGTGCGTGTGTGAGTTATTGGGGTGCAAGGAGATCGGAAGGGTGTAGTTCTTCCCCCCCTTCCTCCCCCCTCCCCTTCCTCCCCCCTAGACTACCCCTTCCCGGTGACAGTTTGTTATCAAATTGCCGGTTTCTGTTGTTAGTTTTCTGTTACCCATCTTCCATTTCTGCCACTTACTGAGGTAGGAAAATAGTCAGGAACTTCAGAAACATGAAAATTGAAACCGTAAGTTGAAACTTATCAGTAAAATGGAAATCTATATGTGAAACAGCAAATCGGTAACTCAATAACAGTAATACCTGGTATTTCAGGCAATCAGATGCCTGTCTTGGTAGTCAGATACTGATCGGGCACATAGTCTACTTGAAATTTCAGGTATTACTCACAAGTAGCAAATTAAATATCTACCCATTCAGCTCTACTACTGCAACTTCCTTCTTACTGGCCTCTCCTGTTCAGAACTTGCCCTTCTCATTTCCATTCAACACTCGGCTGCCGAGGTCATCCACCTCATGCATTGATTTGATCATATTCAGTCCCATCTCCACTGGCTCTCTACCCAAATGCATTCAGCACAAGTTTTGTTGTCTTTGCCATAAAGGCTCTTCATGGCCTTGCTCTCTGCACTTGTTTCCTATCACATTCCTGACTAGGAGCTTTGCTCCTCTTCTGTTACCACCCTCACCATGACTTCACTGCTCCTTGAAATGTAGCTGTCCCTTCTCTCTTGCTGCCCCCCATGCCTGGCGCTTCTGCATTGAATACATTCACTCTGCTCCTTCCCTTCCCACCTTCAAATTCAACAGAAATAAATGTAAAGTTCTGCATTTAGGTAAGAAAAATCAAATGCACAAGTATAGGATGGGTAATACCTGGCTTGACAGAAGTACATGTGAAAAGGATCTTGGGTTGTAGTTGATCACAAGCTGAACACGAGTCAGCAGTGGGATGCAGCTGCTAAAAAGGCTAGTGCAATTTTAGGCTGTATTAACAGAAGCCTAGTGTTCAGGCCACGAGAAGTAATAGTTTCCTCTATTCTGCGCTGGTCAAACCTCCTCTGGAGAACTGTGTCCAGTTCTGGGCACCACATTTTAAGAAGGACATTGAAAAATTGGAACGGGTTCAGAGGAGAGCGACGAAGATGGTCAAGGGTCTGAAAACCAAGTCCTATGAGGAAAGGTTGAGGGAGCTGGTTATATTTAGCCTTGAGAAGAGAAGACTGAGGGGGAGACGATAGCCATCTTCAACTATCTGAAGAGCTGCCACACAGAAGATGGAGCAGACTTGTTCTCTGTCGCTCCTGAGGGCAAGACTAGAACCAATGGGCTCAAATTACAAGAAAACAGTAAGAGTTGTTCAGTGGTGGAACAGACTGCCTAGGGCGGTGGTGATGAGCTCTCCTTCACTGGAGTTTTTCAAAAAGAGACTGGACAGTCATCTGTCAGGGATGCTGTAGATTTCCTGCACTGAGCAGGAGGTTGGACTAGATGACCTCTGAGGTACCTTCCAACGCTATGATTCTATCCTTCTAAATACCTCATGAAAACCTACCTCTCTTGTCAGGCTTTCCTTAGCTCTAACAGAGCATTGTTATGTGTGAATGAGCCCTTAGGCTTCCAGGATCTGATCCAAAGGCCACTGGAAAAAACCCCTCTTGTCTTCAGTGAGCTTGAATCAGACCCAAACCTCTTGATCCTACAAATGTGTCCATAGTTGCTTAACTGTACTGAATCAAGTAACCCTGTGTAAATGCAATGCACATATAGATAAGCATTTCCAATGTGACGGTCATGCGCTGTAGTGAGGAAAAGCCAGACACGGTGCACTCAGTCGTACCAATATAATGTAGAATATAACGTCACTCGTATTAATGGTGCTTTATTTTTATTGGTTTGTTTGTGTTTGTTTTTTTTCCAATTTTTACCCTGCCCTTCCCAAATGGCTCAGGATGGCTTACAAAACAAATAAAACATTTAAAACCGCATAAGACCCCCTGACCCCGCCCCAACCTTTTACCGATGACACTTCACTCAAACCTCCAAATGATCTTGCCCAGTGGCCTCGCATACACATTGGACAAGAGAGGAGACAGAATAGAACCCTTGGGGACCCCACAGGGGAAGTCAGGAGGGGACAATGAGCAATTGCCAATCACTACCTGTTGAGACCTCCCTGATAGGAAAAAACGGAACCACTCCAGAGCAGCCCCACGTACCCCAGATAGGTCCCATAGTCATGTCAACACCTTGTGATCAAGTGTACGAAAGGCAGCTGAAAGATCTAGCAAAAAGATTTCCCCACCAACAGAGCAAAATTTCCCTTATCTATCTCCAGGCATAGATCATCGACCAAGGCCACAAGCACAGTTTCCATGCCATACCGAGGATGAAAACCCAACTGAAATAGGTCCTGGAATCCGATAGTGTCAAGATGAGTTTGGAGATTCTACCCGTTCAGTAACCTTCCCTAAAAAGGGAAGGTTAGAGACAGGCTGATAGGTGGCTGGGAAGTCAGCATCCAAAGATGGTTTCTTAAGCAAGGGTCGGACAACCACAGTTTTAAGGGTGTCTGGCACATTGCTCTTCCAAAGGGAGGTGCTGATAACCCCAGCCAGCAATGGCCCCAATGTCTCCCAGCTTGCTTTCACAACTGGTGCCCTCATTGCCCCAAGCACCTCCCCCCACATTGGTGGGTGATACCAATTGAAGCTGATCCAAATAAACAGGGAAAGACTGTGCTTTCATAACCCCAAACTCTGATCCTGCAGTCAAAATGGCAGCACCCAAGTTGTGGTGAATACAAGCAATTTTGTCTGCCAAATAATTAATTTAAAAAATGTCACCACAGGCATTGGATGACTCAATTTCCTGGTGGAGACAGGCTGTATCAACCAGGCCTCTCACCACCCAGGACATCTCCGCTGGTGCTGTAAATAAGTAAGAGGTGCTGGGTCTTGAGCGTGCTCTGAAGTCCCACCCGTTGACCCAGAAACATGGGTGTATTCAGAGGGACCAGTGGAGCCTGCCTGGCTCCAGCACTTCTTCAGCCTCTGTTTCGCCCCATACTTTGCAAGCCCTTGCTCAGGTTCAGAGCTGAAATGAGTATCTGCTACTATCCGGTATCCGATCACATCTGGCAGATATGCAGTTAACTGGATTATAGTTTACCGAATTACAGGGTGATTTCAGATGTGACAGGTGGCAGCATTGACCCTGGGCCATGGAGTGGTTCGGACCACGGGTGGGGGTGAAAGAGCGCACCAACAGACGTTTGCCCCTTTGCCCCTGGCTGTGGGGACTGCCGAACCACGGCCCAGGGTCAGTGCTGCCACCCGTCACGTCTGTTGGGCAACCCCCCCTCCCGGAGGGGGCGGAGCTGTGTGATGCAGAGTGTGACCGCATGGCCCCGCCCCCTGCGCTTCCCGGTCGACCACCCTCCCTGAGACAGGCAGCTGCAGCGGCCTATCTGGCTGCTGCCGTCGCCCGCCACCAGGACTCCGGAACGCGGTGAAGGTAAGGTAACAGATGTTACTTTTCCTTCACCGCGTTCTGGATTNCCCATCTCCACTGGCTCTCTACCCAAATGCATTCAGCACAAGTTTTGTTGTCTTTGCCATAAAGGCTCTTCATGGCCTTGCTCTCTGCACTTGTTTCCTATCACATTCCTGACTAGGATCTTTGCTCCTCTTCTGTTACCACCCTCACCATGACTTCACTGCTCCTTGAAATGTAGCTGCCCCTTCTCTCTTGCTGCCCCCCATGCCTGGCGCTTCTGCCCTGAATACATTCACTCTGCTCCTTCCCTTCCCACCTTCAAATTCAACAGAAATAAATGTAAAGTTCTGCATTTAGGTAAGAAAAATCAAATGCACAAGTATAGGATGGGTAATACCTGGCTTGACAGAAGTACATGTGAAAAGGATCTTGGGTTGTAGTTGATCACAAGCTGAACACGAGTCAGCAGTGGGATGCAGCTGCTAAAAAGACTAGTGCAATTTTAGGCTGTATTAACAGAAGCCTAGTGTTCAGGCCACGAGAAGTAATAGTTTCCTCTATTCTGCGCTGGTCAAACCTCCTCTGGAGAACTGTGTCCAGTTCTGGGCACCACATTTTAAGAAGGACATTGAAAAATTGGAACGGGTTCAGAGGAGAGCGACGAAGATGGTCAAGGGTCTGAAAACCAAGTCCTATGAGGAAAGGTTGAGGGAGCTGGTTATATTTAGCCTTGAGAAGAGAAGACTGAGGGGGAGAAGATAGCCATCTTCAACTATCTGAAGAGCTGCCACACAGAAGATGGAGCAGACTTGTTCTCTGTCGCTCCTGAGGGCAAGACTAGAACCAATGGGCTCAAATTACAAGAAAACAGTAAGAGTTGTTCAGTGGTGGAACAGACTGCCTAGGGCGGTGGTGATGAGCTCTCCTTCACTGGAGTTTTTCAAAAAGAGACTGGACAGTCATCTGTCAGGGATGCTGTAGATTTCCTGCACTGAGCAGGAGGTTGGACTAGATGACCTCTGAGGTACCTTCCAACGCTATGATTCTATCCTTCTAAATACCTCATGAAAACCTACCTCTCTTGTCAGGCTTTCCTTAGCACTAACAGAGCATTGTTATGTGTGAATGAGCCCTTAGGCTTCCAGGATCTGATCCAAAGGCCACTGGAAAAAACTCCTCTTGTCTTCAGTGAGCTTGAATCAGACCCGAACCTCTTGATCCTACAAATGTGTCCATAGTTGCTTAACTGTACTGAATCAAGTAACCCTGTGTAAATGCAATGCACATATAGATAAGCATTTCCAATGTGACGGTCATGCGCTGTAGTGAGGAAAAGCCAGACACGGTGCACTCAGTCGTACCAATATAATGTAGAATATAACGTCACTCGTATTAATGGTGCTTTATTTTTATTGGTTTGTTTGTGTTTGTTTTTTTTCCAATTTTTACCCTGCCCTTCCCAAATGGCTCAGGATGGCTTACAAAACAAATAAAACATTTAAAACCGCATAAGACCCCCTGACCCCGCCCCAACCTTTTACCGATGACACTTCACTCAAACCTCCAAATGATCTTGCCCAGTGGCCTCGCATACACATTGGACAAGAGAGGAGACAGAATAGAACCCTTGGGGACCCCACAGGGGAAGTCAGGAGGGGACAATGAGCAATTGCCAATCACTACCTGTTGAGACCTCCCTGATAGGAAAAAACGGAACCACTCCAGAGCAGCCCCACGTACCCCAGATAGGTCCCATAGTCATGTCAACACCTTGTGATCAAGTGTACGAAAGGCAGCTGAAAGATCTAGCAAAAAGATTTCCCCACCAACAGAGCAAAATTTCCCTTATCTATCTCCAGGCATAGATCATCGACCAAGGCCACAAGCACAGTTTCCATGCCATACCGAGGATGAAAACCCAACTGAAATAGGTCCTGGAATCCGATAGTGTCAAGATGAGTTTGGAGATTCTACCCGTTCAGTAACCTTCCCTAAAAAGGGAAGGTTAGAGACAGGCTGATAGGTGGCTGGGAAGTCAGCATCCAAAGATGGTTTCTTAAGCAAGGGTCGGACAACCACAGTTTTAAGGGTGTCTGGCACATTGCTCTTCCAAAGGGAGGTGCTGATAACCCCAGCCAGCAATGGCCCCAATGTCTCCCAGCTTGCTTTCACAACTGGTGCCCTCATTGCCCCAAGCACCTCCCCCCACATTGGTGGGTGATACCAATTGAAGCTGATCCAAATAAACAGGGAAAGACTGTGCTTTCATAACCCCAAACTCTGATCCTGCAGTCAAAATGGCAGCACCCAAGTTGTGGTGAATACAAGCAATTTTGTCTGCCAAATAATTAATTTAAAAAATGTCACCACAGGCATTGGATGACTCAATTTCCTGGTGGAGACAGGCTGTATCAACCAGGCCTCTCACCACCCAGGACATCTCCGCTGGTGCTGTAAATAAGTAAGAGGTGCTGGGTCTTGAGCGTGCTCTGAAGTCCCACCCGTTGACCCAGAAACATGGGTGTATTCAGAGGGACCAGTGGAGCCTGCCTGGCTCCAGCACTTCTTCAGCCTCTGTTTCGCCCCATACTTTGCAAGCCCTTGCTCAGGTTCAGAGCTGAAATGAGTATCTGCTACTATCCGGTATCCGATCACATCTGGCAGATATGCAGTTAACTGGATTATAGTTTACCGAATTACAGGGTGATTTCAGATGTGACAGGTGGCAGCATTGACCCTGGGCCATGGAGTGGTTCGGACCACGGGTGGGGGTGAAAGAGCGCACCAACAGACGTTTGCCCCTTTGCCCCTGGCTGTGGGGACTGCCGAACCACGGCCCAGGGTCAGTGCTGCCACCCGTCACGTCTGTTGGGCAACCCCCCCTCCCGGAGGGGGCGGAGCTGTGTGATGCAGAGTGTGACCGCATGGCCCCGCCCCCTGCGCTTCCCGGTCGACCACCCTCCCTGAGACAGGCAGCTGCAGCGGCCTATCTGGCTGCTGCCGTCGCCCGCCACCAGGACTCCGGAACGCGGTGAAGGTAAGGTAACAGATGTTACTTTTCCTTCACCGCGTTCTGGATTCCCCCTAGCCATGCTTCGGTTGCCGCCATGGTGTGGGAGAACAAAGCGTGGTTAGGTTCACCGCAGGGGGTGGTTGACTGAGGTGAACATCTGGATGCGAGCAAACAGACATTCACCTCTTTTCAACCCCCTCTGCGGTTGACTGAGGTGATTTCAGACAACGTAATGTCTGAAATCGCCCACATTTGACTGGTTACTGTTTATTGCATTGCCATTTACAGCATCATCACTTAATTACCATTTCACTGTATTGTGTGTGTGGGTTTTTCTCCCTCCCTCTGAACCTGGCTCGGTAATGTAGTAAACGGTAATGTGGCAAACGGTAAACAGTAATATCCAGTATTCCAGTTTGGCAGTTAACCTCTATATTAACCGGATACTTAGTTATCAGATAACCACCAAATTATCCAGAATACCAGATTAACTGTAAATAATAAATGTGCTATCTGCTTCAGCACTACTCGGGATCAAATTATGCTTGATGGGGGGCCAAGACTGACATTGACACTTCCAGTCAGCTGTTTGGTGCTCTGATCACCCCCAATACTCTCAGGGGAGAGACTTGGGCTGAGGATGGTGCTTCTGCATCCAGCTGTCGGTAAAGTCTTGAAGTGTAGCAGCAGTGACAGGGTCTGGAAGAGGTGCCAGGGCAGAGCTCTGACACAAATTAAGCTTTGGGTGACCCCATCTTATGCCAGAGCAAATGAGAGCAGGATCTGGCACAAAATGCAAAGCAGAACACTGGGCTGATTGACATTTGGCTCTTAATTAATAGGATGTTCTGCCTATTTTCTCAGAGTAAGATTGTGCTCTTTAATGGCAAACCTTTTTGGAACTGCTTAGTATGGTGTTTGTCTGATTGCAGCCTGCCATGTTGCATGATTTGTGTTTGAATCTGTATTTGATTTTTGTTGTGGGAAGTTTGTCTGAGACGTAATTATGGGTAATGATTTTCAAGGGATTTGGGGTGGTTGCAAAGTTACAGGAGGCCAATTTTCCTCTCTGTTAGGAGTACAACCATTGGGCTGCCGTGTGCTGAGTGAGGAGTTATCAAAATTCTGCTAAGGGTGAGGGAAGCTTGTGCCCTGATCTCCCCCCCACCCTCTCCAAGCTCCACCCTTTCTTTCCAAGGATGAGCAGCAAGAGTGGCTTTTACCTTTTCCCATCACTGTCAGGCTTTGAGTCCACTGTGGGGAACACTAGTCTCAGGAGCAACAGCAATAAGGTGACCCTCTGATGGAGATGCATAAGTTGCAATTTAAGATATGGTTATGATGAACAGTAGTTCTGTATTTACAACTTTTCACACTTTCCACTGCGTATGTATAGAACAACTGTGGGAGAATCACAGAAGCCCATCTAGGTATATACACAAATTTCCCTCACAAGAACGATAGGAGTTTTCATTGTTTGAAATACAAATTAATTTAGGAGACTGAGAGAGACAGTGAAACTGCTTACATGGAGACATGGTAATTATCTGCTAAAAGTGAAAGGAACATCAAAGAGACAGTTGTGGCTTTTTAAGACTCACAAGAAAGGTTGTGAAGTATATTCCACAGCCTGCTTTGCTAACACTTGAGAGAGAGCAAGGCAGTGGAGGCTGGTGGGGCAGTGGGCAGGTTGAACCAGCAGTTGGCGGCTTTGCCACCGGTGGGCCTAGGGGGCGGGGCAGACCCTGGCCTAGGGACAGAGCCAAGGCAACGGTAGGCAGGGCAACAGTAGGCCAGTGGCGTGGCATAATCCAGCAGCAAGGAGTTCCCAGGGTTAACATTGGATGGACATTACATTAGTTAACGCTGGGAACGCTGCTGTGTGAAGCACTGCCACTGGGGGATAGAGAGCCCTCTTACTGGGGTCCCGTCCACTCTCTTTCCCACCGGGTCCAAATTAACCATAGTAGGTTAAAAAAATAGATCACATTGCTATCGCCTACCTTTTATCCTGAACCCTCGAATCCTCAATTTTCATGCCATGCTTGGCCACCTGTAGACTTCTGAAGGTGTAGGCTTTGGGACAACCCTTCTTTCTGGCTTGGAGAACTGGAAGGACTGAGTTAGCTCCCTATCCTGCGACAAGCCGAATCAGAAGAGAATGAAAGGGAAGAGAAAGACAAGGCAGAGAAGTAGGAGGGAAAGGGTTTGGTTTTGGAGCACGAGAAGAGGGAGGGGAAGAGATAGGTTCAGTGGGGGACAGGGGAAAAGGGTTTCCTTGTTGTCTGCAGCCTTCTCTTCTGCTGTGCTCCTACCTACTTTCTCCTCTGTTCACAAGGAAAGCAAGGCGAGGTGTGGAATCATGCCAGATCTCAGACAAACTGGATAGAAAAAAGAAGCAAATTACTTT
>QEPC01003194.1:6738257-6755401 GCA_003113815.1 Sphenodon punctatus
CCAGCCAATAGCGTACACACACACACACACACACACACCCCCATTGCTCCCTCTCCTGCCCCCTCCCCTGCCCACAGGGCGCCACAGGCTACAGCCCATATATGTTACTGTTTGCTGCCGGTTGCCTCTCCATAGAGCTCCATGAAATATTACCCCAAGCGATCCTGGCAACGCATTGCTCTTTCCTATGAACACACGGTGGACAGCACTCCCTAGCTGCCCAACATGCATTCTGCAAAGTTTTGACCCTTACAGGTCTCCACACTCCTGACTCCTCCTTCAATGAGAGCCTCTGGCTCTCCTTGTCCCCTCCAAGGTAGGCTCCCTGCAAGTCTTGACCTGAAAGTGACCCTCCCCCCTGCAGTTTGTGCATGGGCAGAGCCTAGGAGCGAGCTTGTGCATGCGCAGTTCTGAACTTCCTGTTTAAAGCTGGCTGGAGAACTCCAGAGTGCCTTGAAACTCCAGCCTCTGAACGCGTGGCAAGCACCGGGGACAGGATTGGTAAGTAAAAGGTACCATGTACAGTGCATGGAGGGTCAGGAGGGGCATTGCCCCATCTTCCCTGGGGTAGCACTGCGGCCACGCCTGGAGCAAGGATTGTGTTCTGAGACTGTAATGGTTGATGTCTGATCTGAAACAGTCAATAATATGAACTTTAAACTCTTATATGTTTTAGGGTAAGATTATGCATTAAGGTCAAGCTAGTATTGTGTTCACTTAGTTATTTTCTCATATACAGCAATTTCTGTATAAGCTCTGATCCTATATTGACAACCTTAAACCTTTTTATAAATTTTCTCTATATAAGCTCATGTCTGTCACTGGAATCGAGAATATTGACAGTCTGGGGATAATTCTTGTTGTCCATACTGAGACAAGCCTGACTCACCTATATATTTGTGTCGAAGTATCTTCAAGATACAAGTGATCACAAGTTTACACTTGTGGAGTGGTGCATTCTGGAATTGAATAATGGCCATTGGAGTCTACAAGTGAATACATTGAGTCATTACTAGTCTACATGCAGTTGGGATGTCATCCAGATAGAGAACCCAAAAAACCCTCTGTCACAGATCCGAGGGGTATTTTCAGACGTTACGAGATCACGCTTAACCACAGTCAATACCCTGTGGTGGGGAATGGTCCTGTAATGTCTGTTGGGGAACCGGAAGTTTCCCCCCCAGATGTTTGCCGCGCTCAATCCCCGCCGGGAATCATATTCACCACGCAATCAGCTGAATCCGCGGGGCCAGCGCCGATCGCGTGGTGAAGGAGATTCCCGGCGGGGATGAAGGGGTCCATCATGTCTGGATGGCGATCATGGTCTGGAATCCCCGCCGGGATTCCGGCCCGTGGTCATTTTGGGCGGGCGCTGCGGCCGCATTGGCCGCGGCGCCCGCCCATCTCCCCAGAGGGCAGGTGGCGAGGGAGCGTGGAGGGGACGGGGCCGTGCGGCCGCACGTTGCACCATGCGACCCCGCCCCGATTCCCTGCCGGGATCCCCATGCACGTCTGTTGGCCGTGCCGGAGTGATCCCGGCGGGGAATCTGAGGGTTGTTTCCATGACGGGGCGAAGCCGCCCCGTCATGTTTGAAAACACCCCAGGTCAGAGTTCACTTCGCTCCCTCCTTTCTTCATTGTCACTGCTCCCTGTCTTCCTCCCTCTCCCTCTCATCCTTGCTAGGTGCTGTTATATGAGGAGAGAAGAGAGAGACTGGTAGCACAGTGCTGCCTTCTTCCTGACCAGACATAAGGAGGAAGGGAATATAAGTTTATGCTGCTGGAATTTAGCCCCATGCTGTGTCTATCGCCAAGACTGCAGGGGTGGCGTAGGGGCATAACCCTCAGTCGTCACCTGACTTTTTCTGGGACTGCATTCTATCACCCTTGCTCTTGGTTGGGGGGGGAGGGGGTGGAGTTCCCTTCCTTCTAAGTACTTTCACAGATTTCAGTGGAACTATCTGCAGAGCAAGGAATTAGGCTGAGTAAGGATGGAGGAATCTGAAGTCAGTGGGTGCAATCCTCAGTTACCCAGGTGCACAAAGGGGTTACACATGTGTAAGTTGCACACTAAAGTGCTACCCTATAGACTTAAGTGGTTTCCAAATCCTCACAGTGAGAGGCATCATTAGGGACCTGTGTTCTCTGCATTTTCCTCGCTGGTGGCAATGGGGAAAATAGTGAACATGGGGCCTTGGGTGTCATTGTGTGGCATAACCATAGTCAGGAGGCTACGACCTGTAATGTGGGAGTATGGAATGCACCTCTATCTGGGAACATACTTGTAAGTGGTCAGGCCAGACTTAAGTGCTAACTACACAGAGGGGCTCTGTCCAGTGTGTTGGGCTCTGAGAAATGACTCCGCATGTGCAAGTGAGACTAGGTGATGGGCAATGATGCCTCTTTCTGGGAGAGAGGATTCAGCACACACAAGACGAACACAACATTTTGACATGCAACTTCCATGTGTAACCCCTATACATGCTGGAAAATTAGGAATGCACCCAATGATACCAAGATGATGAAAGCTGTATGAGAAGCTAAATAAAATAAGGTTGCACTAGTGTAATGAGAAGTATTTAATCTGTAGGATCAAATTCATTCCTGGTGTAAGTTCATTGATTTCAGAAATGGATCTGAGCCAGTGTTCTTTTTAAAAATAATTTGTATGAACTGTAGCACAAACATTGTGATTCTTCTGTAACTAAATCTATAATCATTCTGAATTTCAGCCACATTTATTCAGACCAATATGGAAGAGATGATCATGTGCTTAAGGCACTGAGCACAGGAAAAATGTGTTCAATCCTCAGATCAACCACAGACTTCCTGCATAAACGTGGCCAACTCACTTAACCCTTCCCTTTTTTTAGTTTTCCAT
This sequence comes from Sphenodon punctatus, assembly GCA_003113815.1. Taxonomy (NCBI): domain Eukaryota; kingdom Metazoa; phylum Chordata; class Lepidosauria; order Sphenodontia; family Sphenodontidae; genus Sphenodon; species Sphenodon punctatus. The sequence continues at coordinate 6,741,139 of QEPC01003194.1, forward strand.
TTGTTGACTGGAGATGAAAATACCTTCTTTCTGCCTTACCTATTTAGTTTGAGTTCTTGGAGGAAAGAACTATTTCTTACTATGATTCAGATCCTTACTTCAATGGGGCTTATGCCAGCACAGCTCTTTGAGGACTGGAACCTGACAGCAGAGTCCTTAAGCTGTTTAGTTCTAGTGCCAACCCTTAGCTCTGACATGAGTCCCATTCAAATGAATGGATCTCGTATTCACTTTAAAGGCTAGCACTTTATGTGCTAAACAAGTTGAAGATGGCTCTGTAAATGTGCAGTGTAGCACTGGCCTGAAAGGTGCAGGCACACCTGCTAATAGAGGGCTATGCTAGAGCAGGTACTAAAAGAGTGCAGGCACTAGCCAAGGTGGAGGACAGCATCTAACTGCTCTCGCCTGGCTATGCCACTGGCGCCTAAGGGGCTGAGTGGAACCAGATGGGCTTGGCGTGGCCAGCCCAACCCTAAGGCCTGAAAAAACTGAGCTGAGACTCTGTCTAATGGAGGTCATCAGGGAGAGACAGCAGCCAGAAGGGGTTCTGCCTTACAAGGACTGAGACAGACCTCAGCCAGGAGCTGCCCCTGGATGAGCCTGACTTCAGGAGGGACTGTGCCTGGCCAGGAGGAATGAACTGAAAAGGACTTGAGGGTCTGGCCAGGAGGGATTGTGCTGAATCAGAGGGGCTTATGTGGAAAGGCACCCTGAAAACATGTAGCTATGGAATGTGAACAGTTGGTGATGGGCTCAGCTGAACCACTATATAATAAAGGACACTAGGAGAAGATTTCATGTGGTCTGAGTACTTGATCCTGCAAAGAACCCCCTAAAGATCCAACGCTGTTACAGTGGTGGAGAATGTAGGCATACTCCAACAGGACTGCTGTCAAGCACCAATGAAAAGGGGTGAGTTTGCTGCCAAAGCTGCAAAGCAAGTGGATTATTGAGAGACTGTGCCAGCGCGGAGATGGGCTTGTGGGTCTTTGTGGAGCACGAGACCCAGCATTTCCAGGAGCAGCTAGGGAGCTATATGGAGCAGGAGGTCCAGAGCTTCAAAAAACACCTATGGCAGATGGTGTAGGAGAGACTGGCCAGTGCTGAGGAGAGGCCAGGGACTCTGCAGGCAGCCGTAGCAATGGAGCGGCATTGACTTCAATCAGGGCAGCAAGTCCAGGTAGACTTGAGGATTCTGGGGCCTACAAAGCAACTAAGATCTGCCCAGAGTCAGTCTTTACAGAACCCAGACCCTGCAAAGATCTTCTAGTTGTACGAGCAACCAGAGGAAAGTCAAGCCAACAGAGCAGCACCAATGTCAACATAAGAGACGGAGGTACTGGGATCCTAAGGGGAGGGGTGCTCTGAAGACCTGCTACTCATGTGGGTTCTTGAGACATTTTTGGAAAGTTTTTTCCTCACAAAGTTTAAAAACTGGAGGATGCTGGGGGTCCAGACATTGGAGGAATTGTTCTGGTAGAGTAAGTCATCTTGGAACCCAGACGATCCAGCTGGGAAAAGGCTGAGATAGCCAGAGAAGTCCAGAAGCCCCATGAGACTCAACAAAGTCCTATAAGGGAGCACCAGGGTGCTAATGGTGCCCCATTCTGAAGACTAAAATAAAACACAAGTTGGGAGGCCCAGTAGAAGGCTTGGGGGGGATTAATGAGGGAAAATGCCACCACCCACTTTGGGGAACCAAGAAGAGGGGTTGCGTCCTGTGAGTAAAATAATGCAGGAAACCCGGACCCATTCAAGGGGTCCACAGATAGAATGGGCAGCCATGATGGAGGTCTCTGGCAACATGCAAGTCTTTCTGGAAAATAAGACCCTTATGAAAGAGATGGCAGAGTTGGAGAGCCGGTTAAAGGAACTGAAGGCATCTAGAGACCGTGTCATGGAGCAGAAAGTGGTTTGGCTCTGGTTAGCGCAGAGGCTCTTTGAGTCAGGGTTCCAAGGAACCAGGCCAGAGGAGCGGATCCCTGGAAAGGACAATCTAACTAGGCCCAGGGGAGGACATCAGCTGAGTACCAGAGTTGGCATTTGGGGGAATGGGTGAAGTAGTTTCCCTTGGGAGTGGGAAAACTCAGGATGAGAACAGCCTACTCAAAAAGGGCCAATTAATAACCTACCAAACGGCTGTGTTTGGTTGCAACGAGGACTGGAAAGGCTTTGAATATGATGACCAGGACTGATCCACAGAGTGTACTTGCCCCACTGAATGTGGGTTTTGAACCCAGAATCCCTGGAGGAGGCTCCAGAAAGGATGACAAATGTGTTTAAGTGTCTAAGACAGTTTGTTACGTTGTATTAATTTGGTGGGGTATGTATATGTGGAGACTGAAGTAGAGAGCCCTGGGAAATGTAGTGGGTTTTGGTTTGTAAACAGCCTGTAGGTGTGTGACAGGCTGCTTAGGGTTCCAGGGCTGGGGCCCGGATTACTGTGTGGGCCTGGTCCCCACCCCATCCTACTATATATGGGTCAGGGTCTCCACTCCTTAGAAGTTTTAGTTAGCCATGTCCACTTAGTGAGACCTGTCTCCTTGAGGGGGGAGGGGTGTAACAGGGATGGCATTACTGGGTTAGGAGAGCACTGGCCCTTTATGCCGGTAGCACTGGTTGGAGATGTGCTGGCTTTCATGAGATACATGTAAAACACATATGTTCTTTGTGACACTGGCGCTGTGAATAATGGAGGACTGTGCCACAGTGGGCACTAAGCGGTGGAGGTGCTGGTGCCAGAGGGGACTGTGCCTATCCATGGCACAGGTGTGTGAGCCTCCAGAGACTGAGTGTCTGAGTATAGTCAGCTGGATTGGGTGTGGCCAAGCCAGCCCTGCGGACTGAAGAGGGGAGGCTTTCTTTGAAGAGATCACCAGGGGAGGCAGGAGCCACGAAGGGTTCTGCCTCACAAGGACTGAGCCAGCCCGCAGTCAGGGCTGCCTCTGGAAGGAACCTGGCTTCAGGAGGGGCCTAGGTGAGCAGGTACCCAAAGACTATAGGGGTTGGACTTACCCAAGGAGTGGTAAACCCTGAGAGCCAGCAGGCAGGAGGCCAGTCTGAGTAAGCTATAGAGACTGTTCCACAAGGGTTTGTGCCTGGCCAAGGGGCCCATGTTAACGGGTACCCAGAGACTATATGTATTGGACTGTGTGGAACTGCTGGTGATGGGTATGGAACATTGTAAATAAAGGACATTTTGGACAGACAATCCCGTGTGAATGGAGTCACTGGGGTACAGATCCTACCAGGACTCATCCCTCAGGGCCCCACCCTGTTACATACAGTATGTGATGAGGGTCTAATCCAAGATGCAGCTGCTGGGGACTATTGCAGTACAAATAATTTTATGATAGCTGATCAATATTTGAGAAACAGTTGAATGTAAAATATTATTTTTATTATGCAGGGTAACAAATGATTTCCTGAAAGCATAAAGGAGAGTCTCTTTCTATTTTACAGAAGAAATAGCAAAGTGGAATAAAGCAGACCAGCTTTTAATTAAAAAAAAAATTATGAATAATTGCTCTTTACAATTTAATACACAAAGAGAGAAAGAGGGAGCCAAAAGAAATTAGCAGACACCAAGAATCTGATTTTATTGCCGATTTGGACAGTCCCAACAGTTTTGATGAAAATCTCTGGAGGCTGTACTAGTTTGTAAACTGAACATGCTTTTTCTTCTGACCATGTGGATTCTTTTTTCTGTTCGCTAACAAGTGTGTGTGTGTGAGAACACAATTAGACAAAGGAACAAATCATCAACAAACATCAGACATTATTCTTGCAATATTCTACTGCTTGCCTACCGATATAAATCTTTCACCAGATTCAAAATTGAATGCATTTCAGCCAGTGGTTGGGGTTTATTTAAAGTATAGAATAACAAGAACACAAGTGTGATTCTTGGATTCTTATGAGGAGAAAGCTTCCTCGTCAAGAAACATTGTGTCCAAAATATCTCCAGAGAGAAATTTAGAGGACCATTTCCTTTCTGCTGCTATTCTTAGTTACAATTAATGTATATTGGAGGAAAAGGGATCCAGAGGTTAGGGTGTAAGCCTGGGAATAGTAAAAGCCTGGGTAAATTCCCTGTTCTGCCACAGACTTTCTCTATAGTCTAGGACAAATAGCTCCGGGTCAGATTTACAGTCACTATAGCTGCAGTGCTGAACCTATTGGAGTCCAAGGCAAAACTCATCTTGACTCTAATGGGTGAGGATTAAACTCTGGGCGCTTGTACATGAGACCGATGGGGGAGGGGGGAGGACTTCTGTGAGCCAAAATCACAGCAGAGAGAATTGCATGAAGCTCTCCTTGTGTGAGGGGTTTTAAATATCATTAGCCCATTTTTGCCATGTTTTTACTCGTGGATTATAGGGCTGGATTTTGAGCTCTGTAATCCATGAGTGAAATCACAGCAGAAATGGGCTAATGATGTTTAAACCCCCACGCACACGAGCGGAGCTTCACATAATTCCCCCTGCCGTGATTTCGGCTCATGGAAGTCCCCCTCCCCCTCCTGTCTTGTGTGCAAGCAGCCTCTGTGTCTAAAGTGCCATTTTGGCATTCAGATTATCCATTTAGGCACACATGATATTTTTAAAACCTTGATTTATACACTGACTTAAGATCCTTAGGCACGGCACCTTACTTCAAAGTGCATTAGATGCCTATAGCTACGTTCCTCAACCCACTTAATCCAGAGTAGTCGCAATGACGTCAGTGGGATTATTCTAGAGTAAGTGGTTTTAAGATCGTAGCCTCAGGGACAGGTTTGTAAATATGCCAAGGAAGCAGACTACTTCAAGGTTTAGGAGGATGGTCACTGCTGAGTAGGATTCTGTCCAGTGGCTTATAAATGTGGCCTGTAGGCTGATCTTACATGAACATTCTTTTTGCAAAGAGTTTTACTGTGTTGCTGTTGGAACATGGTTATTGACTGCTTAGCAGAGTGTGTAAGTGAACAGTAGTGATTCATTTACCTGGGTGCTGAAAACAATAGTGGAGTTTGTATTTGCAGATATTATTCACATTTTCAGATAGCCATCTGAATATCCAAATAATATCCTCACCCAAAATAGATAATTGCATCCCCATGTTTTTGTTTTAAGCCTTTCAATTTTTTGGCTGTTTGAATATTTGGCTTTTTGACTACTTCATTCCAGCTACTGTGTATGCACATACAAATAGCTGAAATGAAATAAAAGTGCAAAAAACTGAATGTCAAAAAAGTGAATAACTGAACAACAGACTCTGAAAACTGAATTGGATATCCAATGAAGATGGACCCAAACTGAAGTTGTTATCCATTTTGGCAGATATGGGTTAAGTTGGACAAAGTCATTGGCTAAGAAATTTGATAGAGATATTCATTTCAAACCCAACTTACCTTATTTTATTCATTTATTTAAATGTATACCTCACCCTTCCTCTTAGTCTCAGTGTGGGTGACATCATAAAAACATTATTATTAATTTATATAGCTCAAGCAGTGTACCTGGTTCTGTACACTCACAATTCGAGACAGGTCCCTGCCTCAAGGGACTTACAATATAGAAAAGACAAGGGAGAGGGGAAGAAAAGGAGATATGAATACATTTCCGAGGTTGAAAATTCACGTGTGTATGCTTTGCTTAGTTACAGGGGAGATGGTGACACCGTGATAGGACAGCATCAGAGAACAATCTGGAGGAGGGAAGGGTGGGTAGTTAGGGAAGGCCTGATGGATAGGGTGGCCATCCCTCCCCTTTAAAAAAGGATGTTTATGAAAAATACATGGTGAAGGGCTGCACTGGAACCAATACAGCCCTGCAATGTGTATTTTTCATAAGTGTCCTCTTTTAAAGGGGAGGTATGGCCACCCTACTGATGGAAGAGGTAGGATTTTGGGAGGGAGCAAATCAAATGCATTCAGGAAAGGATTTCCAGGGATGGCCAACATGCAAGAAGGGGCAAAGGGAGTGCGGAACCCTGGACTGGGTAAGAGTGAAGCTCCTGGCAATGTAGCAGGAAACAAGTCCAGGAAGATAAGGGGAAACAAGAGCGTGAAGAGCCTTGAAGGTAAAGACAAGGAGCTTGTACTGAATGTGTTCAGGTAGAGGAAGCCAATGGAGGGAGGAGAGGAGGGGCTGAGCATGATCAAAGTAATGGGTGAAATTCAAGACCGTGGCAGTAGAGAGTTGAACAAAAGTGAGAGGGGCAATCTCTGCTTGGAGATGCATCTGAGCCTGCTCATCTTCCAGAAGTGTTGTCAGATCTTTTTGTTTGGACAGGTGTTTGGCAGGCAGGGATAGTGTTGGGTGGGATTGGGGGTTGGGTGGTTTTACAAACATTTAAAAAGATATATTTATATGTTGTAAGCAACCCTGAGCCTTAATGGGAACAGTGGGATATAAATAAGGTGAGAGCTGTTGAGACCAATAAAAAGGAGGCTGCAGTTGTTGAGGGGAGAGATGACTAGAGTATGGACCAGAGTTTTGGCAGTGGAAGTAGTAAGGAAGAGCTGGATCTTAAAAATTTTGTTCACAATAATGTATAAGAATAACATAAGAATAAAAGTACATGAAACCACAAAAAAATCCCCTATGACCAACACTTGGCAAAAAAGAAAATGCTTGCATTGCCTCCAGAAAACACTGGCTTGGGCAATGATGGATTTCCAGGGGAAGGGAGTTCCACAATACTGGGACAGCCACTGAGAAGGCCTCGGCGCATCCTCGCCAGATGGATCTGACAGGCAGCTGGTACCTGCAGGAGGGCACTCCCAGCTGACCAGAGATCACAATGGAGCATAGCGGAAAAGGCAGTCTTTCAGATATGTGGGTCCAAAACCATTTAGGGCTTTAAAGGTCACAACCAGCACCTTGAATTGTGCTTGAAAAGTTATGGGAGGTCAGCAAAGACTCAAAGCGCAGGTGTAATCTGGTAGGGACTGTGCTTAGAGTGTTATAGGATACGACTTTCATCAGAGTGACTAAGTAGAATGCATGTTAATATATGGAGTGAAGTTGTAACTCCTGCAACAACCAGATGGTGACTTCACAGTCAGCTGCAAACTACTGTACAGGTAATTTTGTTTGTAACGCTTATGGCTACAAGGCCTAAATCTTGTTATGCCTGGGCTTCCCAGCTGTGAAATGGGGATTATAATACCTTCCTTCCTTGCAGAATTATTGTAAAGATACCTACATTAAAGATAGTGAGACAAAGTAGCTAAGATGATGCCTCTTACTGGACCAAATTCTGTTGTTGGGTGTGTGCAGACCTTTTAAGCTTTCTGCCCACCAACCGAAGTTCAGAGGATGTTTTTTACTGAAGCAGCTATCTCCCATTTGGGACCAAAATGACAACCACAGACTTAAAAGACAATGAGACACTCCTACACTGCTGTAATGGGGACTGAATGAATAACTCATACAGAGGCTAAGTAACTAATGCAGATTCACATTTCTGAAGGACTGCTGGTGAAAATACCTCTGTTTACTAGTTCACCACATCAAAGCATTGTTGAGCATTACCAATGTGTCCGTGTCCTTTGAATTTGCTTTGGGATTGATCTTTCCATTACGCTCTCTGAGGACCCTGATTAGCAGACCTTGGGCAAAACTTCCCGTGACTTCATGAGCTTGTCTTGCCAATTGTCTGTCTGCTTCAATTAGACTTTAACAGGAATTCTGTTTGAGCAAGGGAGTGGTAAAAAGCTTCAGTAGGTTGTTGAAAATACTCATCTTGAAAAATATGACCTGCTTTCCCAGTTTTTCTGTTTTTAAGTTCCTTCTTAACCAGAATTACCAGGCGAACAGGCATCTGAGAGGCACATTAGATAAGGAAGTTGCTCAATAACTACAAAGGACATCTAGAGGAGCTGTCATCAATAAATACAATAAGATGAGGCTGGCAGCACTATCAGTAGTGTACTAACAAGATACTTATCCTTTCCTTCCACCACCTTTACTACAATAGTCTAGGGAATGTCCAGCCCACACATATGCAAGGAACGTATTCTAAATCAATTACTAGTTCCTCTAGCCTGATTGTGCCTGCCTTTTTAATTAGTTTCTTAAATGTGATGAATCGATTAATCATCATGCTTTCAACAGTTAAAGTGCTTAGTCTGCCTGCAGCTTATCAGCAAGGTGCTTTCAGATAAACTGAATTGCTACTTCACTATCAATTCATTACTCCAGTGAGTGATGAAAGAATGAATGAAGCAGGCATCTACTTGGAAGCATCATTGGATTCAGTGGAGTTGTACATTCGAGTAACTGAGAACAGAGTTTGACCCAAAGGTACACCCAATACAGTAAGTTTCAGACCATATCTCCTCCCCACCCCCATAGTCTCTATTGACTCTCCACTACTCCGGGAAGGAAGGCATGTTAATTACTTAAGCCTGGTTGCCTCTGAGCTACTCTCTCGAGTCCTGAGAGTGCCAGCATGGGTTATATTTTGTGGTGGCAGTGGTGTTTGCGCATAATATCCATGCCCCTGAGAAATGGTAAGGAGGCCACCATACTCGGTAAGGGTTATAAAATGGTAACAGATAGTACCTCCGTCTCGAGGCCTACTAGAATACAAAAAGCAAAGCATGCTGGGCAAGATTCACAGTCCTGGCCTGAGTCTCTCTCATGTTGTTAGTGGGGCATGAAGGGAAAGTGGCTTTGAAGGTCTGTTTGCATGAAACACTCTTGCCCTTTGCCCATGGGTTAGAGGTTTACTTGGGGGTACAGCTGTTCATGTGACTGCAACTACCCAGGGGATAAATTTGGTGAACCTCATTAGCTGTCACACAAATATGGCATACTCCTCTGGGTACATAGCACTTGTGGAAGCATCTGCTTGGAAGCAGCATCGTTGGCTTAGCGGAGGTGTACATCTGAATAACCAAGAGCAGGCCCAGGTAGAGCCAATCCAGTAAGTTTTAGACCATATTTTTTCAGACAGCCTCTACTGACTCAGCTACTCCAGACAGTAGCACATAGCGCCACCTGGGCTAGCAGTTAGTGTGGGTTTGAGTCCCACTGAAATAAATGGGACACTTACCCATGCTAACTGGTAGCACAGGTGCTATGTGTCTGGAGGATCATGCTACTTGTAGGTGAAAAGAAGGGGAAAGCAGGCATGGTAACGTAGGGTCCAATGGCTTTTCTCAATGGGGGTCAATCCAGTACCTGCTTATGCACTGTGAGCAAGGTGCACAGTGTGTGCAAGTGTTTGTGCAACTGTTGTGCACCACACAGTGTGCACAGGGCCTTGTGTAGACTGTGGGCGTGATGTGCACGTGGTGCGTAACAGTTGTGCAAACACCTGCATAATATTTGTGTGCACGCACCTTGCTCACAGTGTGTGAGCTGGTACTGGATCCCCCCCCCCCCCGAGTTATAGTCCTCATGAGTGTAGTAAGGTTGCCATGTTGGTCCCAAATATAGGCTATTGAGACAAAGTAGTTTATGGGTTACATGGGTTTCACAAGCCATTTTAGAAATTTGTAAGTCTAATGACCATCTACAGCAATAGGAAGCTTTATGTTTACTTACTATTTGCAACTTTTACTCTTCCCACCTCATTGTATTCCACTGGCTTGAACTGAGGCCCTCCTACCTGAGTCTTGATCTTACCTTTGACTTCCCTCCCATTGCTATTGTTTTCAGTCACTGTGTATACCTCACCACTTTGCTTGGTCTATAGTTCTAACTCCAACTTGGCTGATGAAGGACCCTGTGAGGTGTCCATATGCCCTGGCCTCTGTCCATTAAGGAAGTGTATGGTGTTTGCATATCTATTATTGCAGTTTCCTCTATCTCCAGTTTGTTTCACGGATGGAGTGCTCCATCTGCTGATTGAAAAGTGGAAACCACTCTTCTAATAATGTCAGTGGAAGATAAAGATCAGGGCTGCAGACGTCCCTTCCCTTGTGGAAAGTGCACCAGTCCTCAAGTTGCACATCCTTCCAGGATCACAGTACGCTGCATTGCACAGAGATCCAGCAGACTTCATTGTCAATGACGATCTCAGGGATACAGGGTTGGCAACACTGAATAATGAATAATCATGGGAAAGTCTGGGCTCTTTCTTATTTGTTTAGTGTGATGGCTCTTCAAAGGCATGTTTGCAATTTCTTTCTCTGAAGTTATGATGACTAGAAATGCAAGTTTTTAAATGAAAGCTGAGATTCTTAGGATTTTGACAGGTGGCAAAAGGAAGAGAGTTGACAACCCTGTGGAGGCCTAAAACCATTCTCAAAGTTCTGTGTCCCCTCTCAGACATTTAAACCTCCCTTGCTCTGTGCCCCTGTCAATTCTTGAGCAGCAGCATTATTGCTGATAAACAGAGATTCTAAGAACATAAGAAGTGCCATACTGGATCAGACCAATGGTTCATCTAGCCCAGCAGCCTGTCTCTGACAGTGGCCAATCATGGTGGCTTGGGAGAAGCACCCAACAGGCCAGAATGGGGGATCCATTCACTGTTGTTTCCCCCCATCTCCCGTCATGTTCCCTGATCCTGTCTGGCTAATAGCTGCTAATGGGCCTATCTTCCAGAAACTTGTCCAAACCTCCTTTAAACTCAGCTATAGTACTGGCCCTTACCACAGCCTCTGGCAGTAGATTCCAAAACAACCCAATTATACGCTGAGTGAAAAAATATTTTCTTTTATTTGTTTTAAACTTGCCACCCATGAGTTTCATGGAGTGTCCCCTAGTTCTAGTACTAGCTGAGAGGGGAAATAACTGCTCCTTGTTTATTAGTTCCACACCACTCATGATTTTATAGACCTCTATCATATCTCCTCTCAGTCGTCTCTTCTCCAAACTGAAGAGCCCCAACCTACCAAGCCTCTCCTCATACGGGAGCCCTTCCATGCCCTTGATCATTTTTGTTGCCCTTCTCTGTACCTTTTCTAGTTCAGCTATGTCTTTTTTGAGATGGGGCGACCAGAACTGCACACAATATTCGAGGTGCGGTCGCACCATTGATTTGTATAGAGGCATTATGACATCCTCAGTTTTATTCTCTATCCCCTTCCGAATAATTCCTAACATTCTGTTTGCTTTTTTGACTGCTGCTGCGCACTGCGCTGTGGATTTCATTGTATTGTCCACAACCACCCCCAGATCCTTTTCCTGAGTGGTAACTCCTAGCTTAGTACCCAGCATTGTGTACGCATAGTTTGGATTATTTTTCCCTACGTGCATCACTTTGCACTTGTCCACATTAAATCTCATTTGCCATTTAGATGCCCAGGCACCCAGTGTCGTAAGATCCTGTTGCAGTTCCTCACAGTCTGCTCGTGTTTTAACTACCTTGAATAACTTGGTGTCGTCTGCAAATTTGATCACCTCACTCTTAACACCCTTTTCCAAATCATTAATGAATACATTAAACAGCACCGGTCCCAATACAGATCCCTGAGGCACACCACTTTTTACATCTCTCCATTGTGAAAACTGACCATTTAGTCCTACCCTTTGCTTTCTATCTTTTAACCAGTTTCTGATCCATAGTAAGACACTACCTCCTATCCCATGACTTTTTAATTTTCTCAAGAGTCTCTCATGAGGGACCTTATCAAATGCTTTCTGGAAATCCAGGTACACTATATCTACTGGGTCTCCCTTGTCCACATGCTTATTTACACCCTCAAAGAATTCCAACAGGTTAGTGAGGCATGACTTACCTTTACTAAATCCGTGTTGACTCTTCCCCATTAAGCCATGTTTGTCAACATGCCCTGTAATTCTGTCCTTAATGATGGTTTCCACCATTTTGCCTGGCACAGACGTCAAGCTTACTGGTCTGTAGTTTCCAGGATCGCCTCTGGATCCCTTTTTAAATATCGGGGTTACATTTGCCACCCTCCAGTCCTCGGGTACAGTGGCAGATTTTAGTGACAGGTTACAAATTACTAACAGTAGGTCTGCGATTTCTTATTTGAGTTCCTTCAGAACTCTGAGGTGAATGCCATCTGGCCCTGATTCATTTTGCCTTGTAACTAGCTCATATTTGCTAGGTGTTGTGATGTTATCACAAATCTTGTGATTAGAGGTATAGCAACATTAGACAGGGCCTGGGTTCTGGTCCCAATTATGGGTGCCCTAAGAGCAAGGGCCCAGCTGGTGGAGACTCCACAGTGGGGCATGGGAGCCTGCTGTGATCCACAGCTGTTGCTACTTTGGGGATGGGGGGGTGGGGGAGGACAGCTAGCAGCTACTGCAGGATGACACTGCCATGTGGCGGGGGAGGGAAGCAGAAGTGGTTAGGAGCCCCACTGCAGGCCACCACTGCTGCAAGCCACACTAGCTTGTTCATCAAACCAGTCTCCCCAGATTTAGCAAAGGTTATTGGAAATGTGCGACTTGTAGCCTAAAACGTAAGCAGCCACAATTTCATTTTGCCCCTTGAATACATTGATTCAGAAACTAAAAATTTAAACCAGTGTCCCATCTCGATTGTGTTAAGGCCAGTGGGTAAGCCCGGAACTGTGTTTGGGGGAGAGTGCATGCCTAGAGTGCCACATTTAATGGGATTTACATTGGGGTTATGGGCAAGCATTGGTGCTAAACAATTTGAGGCCCACATCCATGGATATCCATTATTTTATTTATTTATATTTTATTTAACAAATTTTGTTACCCCGCCCCTCATGCTCCAGGCAGATCAGGCCAGCTTCAGAAATAATGGGTGTAGTGTAAGTGTGCAGTACTTGGACCAGGTGGTAGAGGGGACCCCAGTTCAAGTGTCACCATAGCCAGAAACTCAGTGGGTGACCTTGCCTCTCCTCTCAGCCTAACCTACCTCACAGGGTTGTTGAGGATTAAAAGATGTGTAAAATGCTCAAGAGTGCCATGACGGGGGTGCTATATAAAAAACTTTATCAAGCTATGCGGATCTAAGATAAAGGGTGTCTATTATGTTCTATGGACTTGTGGGGCTCTGAAATAAGGTGCGTTCCTTTAAATTAGGGACCTTTGGCAACCCTTCCAAAGCAGAGGGATATGCGAGTCACAACTGGCAAAGGAAAAATTAGCAAGGAGTGGGGGTTTGGGGAACAAGTCATCAATTTCTCTGGAAGTGTAAGCGTACAGAAGAATTTTTCAGTTAAGCTGTGCTGATTATCGAGTGTACTGGAGATTTCAAGAGGCAGCAGTTAAGCAGTAAGTATATTTTCTTTAGCTGGACTGGATTTTTGATTGAGCTTTTCAAAGTTTTGCTTTCTAATTTACTCTTCTGCTGACTGTCGATAATTTTTACACAGTCCCTATTGTGGGACAAACCAGGAAGCACACTGATTACGCTGCTCTGGAATTCAACCAGACAGCAGACTACTGCTTTAGGTACGGATGAGCTTAATGTTTAGGATCAACCTCCGCTCCTACTAAGCCAAGTCACTCTGTAAGTAAATCCCTCTTCTTTAGTGACGAAAGTGCCGCCCTTTATAGTTAAGAAATGGAATCCACGTGAGCATAGAGCGATCAATACTTGCCACTCATTCTGTGTTGCATCATATACTATCGTTCTGCAAATCACTTTGTGAAATATTTTGCTGCTGCAAAGTATGACTGCTTCTGGTTTCACGTGGAACCTCTAGCCATTTGTTCCTCCCCTCCAGTAAAGTGCAAACACTTTAAAACCTGTGGAGCAGGGATCTAGACAAGCTGCAGGGGCTCAGGACTGTACACGTAAGTCACTTTGCGGTTAGTATTTGTTTGGGGCCCACTTCAGAATGAATGCAGGAAGTCGGGGACGTAGCTAGGTTGAACTGGGTTCTGGTGCCGAAGATGGAATGGGTCTCCCCTGCTCCACCAGTTATGGATGTCCTGCGTTGGCTATGATGTATGTGCAGTTGATGCATATGGGACCTCCACGCTCATGGGCCCTGGTGCAGCGTGACTATCTGCACGTATAACTAGCAACATCCTTGATTTAGGGAATAGTGGATGAAAGAGTCTTGCCAGTATTGGCTCAGACTAGATCCCTGTTTCCTAAACTTCTTAATTTATTCACCTTCCATGCTTTGCTCCTTTTGGGGTCAGTAATCCCTGCACCATACCGTTTGGACTTCAGTGGACTAGCTGATCCCATTGGTTCTTTTTTGGCCTCAAAAAATCTATGAATGGGAAACCTGAACCTGAATTTAAGGCCTTTGGGTATAATATAAATACAGTAGAGACCTGCAAATCCAGACCCCATGTGTCCAGGCATCCATGAATTTTGGACCTCTGTGATGTCCCCTATTAAGGGGATTATTATTATTTATTTA
>QEPC01003194.1:6776928-6788152 GCA_003113815.1 Sphenodon punctatus
CCCCCCCCCCCCCCCCCGATTCATTCTTGCCCTTGTTATGCCACTAACCTGTTATGTGACCTTGGGCAAGTCATTTCCCCTCTCTGCACCTCAATTCCCTTCCTGCAGTTTGTTTGCCGTGGCTGCTTAGTTTATAAGCTCTTTGGGGTAGGGCATGTCTCTTACAATGTGTATATACAGCAGCTAGCAACATAGGCCACCCCCCAGATCTGGTTGAGGGCCAGCAAAAGTGGGGCACTGTGCTTCTTTCCCCTCCCTTGGATTGTGGCAATGTCATGGTGTTCTATAGAGGATGGGCCATTTTAGAAAGGGGTGGGGATACTCCATGACGGCATGACCATGGTAACAGTGCGGGGCTCTGATATGCCCCTGTCCCTCACAGAATGCTGTGACATCACAGCCCTTCATGTTTGTGTGTGTGTGTGGGGGGGGGGGCACCTCTGCACATCAGGCTTGGGCTGACAACATTCAGACTCTGTTTGGCTTGGGCCCAAACAGGGATTTACAATTCAAGTGACTTCTCTCATATGAACAGTGGCAGGAACATAATTCTGCTCTGGATCTCGCAGTTGGTCTGGCGTCTGAAGAGTTGTTTTTTGTACTTGCTGAATTATGTCAGTTAGGCTGGGGGAATAGAATAGTAAAGTGTCATTAGGGCAAAAACCCCAGATGGCATAAATCAGCCTAACAGGATTGAAGGCAAAATTTACCATGAGGGTCTGAGAATGAAGCTTTCCTGTGGGTTGATGTCAAGGGAACAACTTTTCCTAAACAGATAATAAAGAGAGAGGACCCCATGCTACTGATTAAAATGCAAAAAGAAGGAAGAGGAGAGAGACACAAGAACTTAGGAACCAACCCCCTCCCCACAAAACCACATTTTTTTAAACCTCAGAAATGAGTAGGAGACTTGATTTGTTCTTACATCTGCTTGATTTTTGCTTACTGTTGATTACAAAGACTGAAACTGGTAGGTTGTTTAAATAATAATAATAATAATAATCTCAGATCACCTAGTGAAGCAAACTTCTGTGATTAAAGATAGAGTGAAACCATGATCGGTGCAGCCTTTCCCCTACACCCCTCTTTTGTTTAAGCAGAACCAATTTTCCTACCAGGCAACACTGGTTGCTAATCATAACAGATTGACTTAAAATGAAACTAAGTAAAACCAACGCATTAAACCAACGGAGCCATTTAACAGAAAGCTAACAGGGCCTTGCTTGTGGTAACTTGCTTCCAGGCACCAGTAACTATTTCTACTGCATTCTAAGACTTCTGAGAAGTGTCTGGGGAAAACCCCAGCCCTCCAACACCGAGAAGATTACACACTTCTTTTCTTGCCCATAGGGGCTATTTCCTTGGAAGTCTTTCCCTGAACCTCTTCCCCTGTTGTGGCAGCGCTGAGCCGCAAAATCGTGCCTGAACAGGGACCCGAGATGGCTGCCACAGGAAGTGGCTAAGTTTGGGGTGTGGCCAGCGCTATAGAAGGAAGCCAGCTCCATGAAGAGGAGCAGTCTGCTTCTGACAATGACACAGGCTGCATTCATAGCAGCAGCAGCAGCAGAAGTGAGAGTGAGCGGCGAAGGAAGATGCGGCAGTGGGGAGGAGCCAGATGACAGAAAGAGCCAGTGCGAACGGGGATCTGCTGCAGCTTCTCTCGTGTACAGTTTATTATTATAATTTAATGTTGACTGACCACAGGCCAGTTACAACAATTAATAAATAAATAAAAACAGCTTAAAACTTACAACAGTCAATATCATCCACAAATAGATCCAGCAAAAAATTTCCACCACCAGTTCTTCCCGCACCTGGGGAGGCTTAAGCAGCAAGAAAGACAACAGCAAGCCCCCACACAAACAGTACATCAATTTTAGACCTCCCTTCTATCCAGAATCCAAAACTCAGCCCCTCATCTGTTCCCCAGCTTAAGGGCCCACCTAGCCAAATTTAATAAACCCACTTCTGAGTTTGTTGTTAGGCATATTTGATATAACTGAGCAGTGGGCAGAAAAAGCTGATTTCGGAGCTGAGAGGGCAAATATAATTCCCTCCAATAACTAGTGAGGGGACATATAAACAATACATGGGGGAGATCCTCAACCAACCCCATGTTACAACTACAGACCCGCTCACTGTAGGGAATACCTCTACGTCTGCCGTCCAATACCTTAGTGGGTATAAGATCTAACCGAAGAAGGGTTAAGACTCGTCTTAAATTTGGATCCGTCAGAGTTCTCAAATAAGACTCACACAAAAATTCTCTCTTTATATGCTGATACAAAGGGGCACAGCACAGTGCCTGAATGGCCCCAAAATCCTGCTGCACAGCTTGATCTTTCTGCTGCTTAGTTATTAATCTCAGCCTCTCCTTTGGCGGGATACCTAACAGCAATTCGGGAGACAACCCTAATTTTAGCAGGTGAACCCGTACCTTAACCCACCATATACTAGAAGAAGTCCACGTAGAGGCTTCCTCTAAGCAAAGACAGGGTAGCCGGTCCTCGGGCATGTTAATCACCCTTAACCAATACCTAAGAGGACAAAGAGAAAGTTCCATTTCTCTCGTGTATGTCGGGGCATCTGACTCAAGCAAGGTGCCCTGACATGCGCGAGAGAAGCCATGGCAGATCCCCGTTCACACCGGCTCTTTTCCTGTCATCCGGCTCCTCTCCACTGCCGCATCTTCCCTCACCGCTCTCCCTGCTGCCACTGCTGCCGCAGATGTGAATGCGGCCACAGCTCCTGGAGAGGCTGGCTGACAGGGATGCTGGGAGAGAAGGAGGCCTGGATCTGAGGGCCTGAAGAGAGAGTATCTGTGTGAGTTAAAAGAACTAGCAATGGACTGTGGTTGGTTGGACTAGGCTCTAATGGATATATTGTAAACTGGCAAGAGGCTTGGTGCCTGGCCTATGGACTGTGAGAGGAATAAACTCTGTTGATGTGAAGCCCCTTGAGTGACATTATACTTTGGGCCTGATCCTGCAAACACCCAAGGTGCAGGGAGGGCCCTGCTACACTGGTCACTCCTTGTGCATGAAGCTAAGGCACCCTTAGAGAAAAGAACTACTTTTTCTCCCTCTAGTATGACTTGGCCATCATGGGATGAGAGCTGTTCCTTGGCTGTTTCCTTTACGTAAATAGCAGAGGCAGCTCCCCCACCCCCCAGGACGTTTGGGGCACTGCCCCCCTAGCGCCATGGGGGGACCCCCACCGGGCCGCTGCTGCTTTAAAACAAAACAAAACAAAAAACACCCTGTGCCGCTGGCACTGACAGCAGCAGCAGCCTCTGACCTGCTTCAGAGGCTGCTGCTCCTGTCAGTGTCTATCTCCCTTCCGGGACCCACTTTCAGAGCCGCTCTGAGAGTGGGTCCCGGAAGGGACAAAAAGGCTGAGCTGCTCAGCCACCCAAACTGCGTTTTCTATTGAAAACACGATTTGGGCGGCTGAGCCCCTCAGTCCACAACACGCATAGGACGTGCTGTGGAGGGAGGGGCTAGCCTTTTCCATTGTGCCTAATGGGCGCAATGGAACCTCTCGCCTGGGCGCTTGTTGCAAGCGCCCATGCGAGAAGCTTTGGGCTGGGCGACTGAGGCAGGGAGCAGTGTGCATGCGTGCTGCTTCCTGCCTGTCGCACGTGGGTCAGTCAGGGACAAGGCTGGTGGTGCACTGTGCACTCAACAGCGCGGCGCCAGCCTCAGCTGCTTCCCTGCTGCTCCTCCCCCCCCCCCCCAATCTGCCGCTCAGAGTGGCGGGGTGGGTGGGGGGAGCGGCAAGGCAGGGAACTTTTATTTTATTTTTTGGGTTAGGTTTTAAATTACCCGCGTGTTCTGGCTTCGGAGGAGCAGGACATGCGGGCAATTTAAAGCAAAGTAAAGTTCCCCCCGCCCCCCAACCTCTGCCTGCCACCGGGGACCGCCGCAGACAGCAGCCAGGTAAGTGTGATCCCTCCCCCCCCACCCCCCGAGGGTCCCCCCGAGGGTGGGATCTTTCGGTGTGTGTTCACAATGCTGGAAATGGGATGCTTTTGAGATCCCGAGATGTAGCTGTGAGTCTGGAGATCTTTAGGTGTGTGTTCACAATGCTGGAAATGGGATCTTTAGGTGTGTGTTCACGATGCTGGCAATGGGATGCTGGCAATGGGATCTTTAGGTGTGTGTTCACAATACTGGAAATGGGATGCTTTTGAGATCCCGAGATGTAGCTGTGAGTCTGGAGATCTTTAGGTGTGTGTTCACAATGCTGGAAATGGGATGCTGGCAATGGGATCTTTAGGTGTGTGTTCACAATGCTGGAAATGGGATGCTTTTTAAATCCCGAGATGTAGCTGTGAGTCTGGTGATTCATGGGCCTTGAAATCTCCCCTCCCCCCCCAACACACACACACACACACGCAGAGCAGAACAGAGGGCAAGAATACTGCTTCAGAAGGGACTTCTGAAGCAGGGATTGGGGTCCCTCCAACATACATGCAGCAAGTCCCTTCTTTCTGAAGCAGCGTTCTTAACCTCTGCTGCGTGTGTGTGTGTCTTTGCTAAAACTGCTTGTAAGTGAGGTGTAAGGTTGTCTGCCTGCTTTTAAACCTGGCAGAGGAGGTGATTATAACCTGCCTAAACAAACTGAAATTGCTTGATTAAGTAATGTAATGTCCATCCAACATTAACCCTTGGAACTCCTTGCTGCTGGGTTATGCCGCCCACCGTTGCCGTGGCTCCGCCCACCGTTGCACGCCGGCCTGCCAGCAGCTTTGCCACCAGCAGGCCAGCTGGCCTTACTGCCCCTCCAACCTCAAGACCCACCAGCCACCCCTGGTAAATAGACATTGTTATTTATCTTCCATATACTGGCTATGTGCTGTTTTCCTCCCCTCACCCCCTTTCCCCTTACAGCCAACCTGATGGTACAGGACTACTGCCAGAGGATGATCTCCCCCTTGAGCCTCTGCCCCTCTAGGTTCTGTGAGGATGCAGTCTGCAGCCTTGCTTACGCTGGAAGATACTCTACAGAATGTTCCTTTTTAAGGGGAAGGAGAATTGTTGCATTTTGGCTGTGAGATGCTGCTGAGCATCGGCATATTTATATCACCACCACAGCATCTTGCTAGCAACTTATGTAGAAAATCAAAGTGTAGAGGCATTAAAAGTAAAAAATAAAAAGTAAATACCCCATTTATGAATATTCCCTTTGGAATCTATAGATTTAGAGTTCCCTGTAAATCTTAAACAATGCATTGGGCATCTATTATTATTAATCATTTTCTGTGTTCGAACTGCTTTCCAATCCTGATCTGGTTCACACTCACGACAACCCTGTGAGGTAGGTAGGATTGCCAGGTGTCCCTTTATTTTAAGGGAGTATCCCTTATTTCAGAGTCCTACAGCCCTCTTGGTGTACACGAGCCACTTGATCCAGCCACTTGATCCAGGCATCGCCCTTGGGTGACCTACCCAGGCCTCTCTTGCTGGCTCTGGTGCTCCTGGCTGTGACCCCTCCTGCAGGCTCCTTGCTGTAGGGCACCTCAGCAGCTGGTCTCGGAAGCAGAGAGGAGCACTCCCTTTTAGAGAGGGCCTTCCCTGCTACACCTCTCTTAGCCTGTTCCCTCCACCAGAGAGACAATCCTCAGGTGGCAGTCCTGCTCCCCTCACTGGAGGCAATCTCAGAGAGACTGGCACACCTTCATATACCATCATGTACTGGAGAGTACTTTGTGATCTATCAGTAGAGCACACTCTACTTTTGGGTCACCCCTGCTGTGGAATGTCCCTTATTCCAAACATCACAGTCCATGGAACACAAATAATCAGCGTCCCTTAGCTCCATAGTGTCCCTTATTTTGATCTGGCAATTTTATGTATAGGTCATCACTCTTCCTGTTTTACAGATGAGGGACTGAGATAGTGAATTCATGGCTATGATGTGTCTTGAACCCTCATCTCCAAGGGCAAAGGCCAAGATCCTCACCACTAGGCTATATGAGTTCACCTAAATGTACAGTGAAAAATGTACAATCAGCCCCCATTTCCAAACCATTTTTCCTGTTTGCTTGCAGACAGGAGACCTCAGCAGAGGTCATGGTATTAGTGGGTCCTGCTGGGTATCTCCCAAGGCTATCTGGGGGCATCAGGCAAGGGGCAGAGCCATGTTGGAAAGGGGTGATGCTCCAAGCAGGGCAGGAAAATTGGACCAGTGTTCTTTAGAGTGTGTGTGTATATCTATAGTTGGCAAGCATACCAGTACAACAACTCCAGCTTGGGTTTTCTACAGCTGTAATTGCTGAAATAGTTCAGCTTCTGACAACTCTGCTTATATCTCAGGTTTTCTGACCAGTTTGGTGCCCGAGCTGCTTTAACTCTTTCCTGCCTGGCTGGTTCGGCATTCTTCCTGCTTTTGTCCATCTCCACCAGCGTCCCACTTCTCTACCTCTCCAGGATTCCATCCATCTTCATGCATGGGCTACCAGGTAATTATTTATTTTATTTAAACTGTATATCCTGCCCACAGGCAGGATAATCTGATAATCCAAATGTTGGGATGAGTGTCTTCAGAGTCTCTTGCTAGGTTTAACCTAGTAGAGTCTCGGACATTAATAGAGCGGGATGGCGCAAAACTAGGCCATTTTGAAAAGGACCCCCAGTGGCAGTCTGTTGCACTGGTGCAGGAGGGTGGGTGCAGATGGGTGCACACCCATCCCCCACATGGAGCAACCTGAGTTTTCACTGGTTGCTCCATGTAGGGGCACTGAGTGGAGGTGTGTGTTTCATGGGAGCACCCACCTGCCACTGCTTTCGGACAGGACACACACACCCATGTCCACTTCATCTGTTCACCCTGATGATGATCTTTTATTCTCTGCAGCCTGATTCCAGAGGTGGGCCATTGAAATGCAGGGGGAATTGGTAGCTGTGTGAATGTATTGTCACAGAGCAAGGCAAATGCAGATTAAGAAGGGAGTGGTGAATTTCCAAGGACAAAGGAGGTTGTGTGAATGAGCCCAACAAAACTTGTTTTCAGCTTCCAGCCAGAGGGTCCTCACACAGCAGAGTAACTATAAAATTCAGAGTTACTAAGATGGTTCCTGGCCCATCACGTAAAGACAAGGGTCCTGCAAGGCTGATGATGAGGGGATGGTCCCTTGTACCCCAAATTCAGAGGGACATGTTCCCCCCCCCCCCAACTCCCCTCTTCTTACACTCCCGTCCTCATGTGATGGTCTGTCCCAATGTCACAAGAATAGATTTTTATTTCCTGAATCTTAATGGGCCTGCCTCAAACAGCATGTTCAATGGGCAAATCTAAGGGCCCATTCACACCAACACCATTTTATGGTGGAGAGTGGCGTAAGTCCATGTTCTGAGTGTTAAGTGAAATCCTTACCACTTTCTGTACACCTTGATGGCTCCTGGCTCTCTGCCACCTGATGTTAAGGGCGGGCCTGCCGGGCCACTGAAATCTGGGGGAATTGGCAGCTGTGTGAATGCGTTGTTACAGGAAAAGATTAACGCAGGTTAAGAAACCAGTGATCAATCTGCAAGGGGCGGGGGAGGCGAAGGGTGTTGTGTGAGCGAGCCTGAAGCTTCTTTCAGTTTAGTGTTACCCCACTGTTATCCTTTGCAGGGGCTCAGATGGTCATCACAGACCTGACTACCCCTGCTGAACGTGTTGATGCATTAGGGAAGCTTGGACTTTGCTTTGGGATAGGAGTAATCATCGGATCCTCCTTGGGTGGGATCCTCACCACAAAGTTTGGGTGAGTTGTATCGGACTCTGTTTGGTTACTGTTTTGTGTGTGTTTATTCACATTTCTACCCTGCCTTTCCCCTAAGGCTCAGGGTGGCTTACATAATTAGGGTTACCATACTTCCCCTTTAAAAGAGGATGATTATGAAAAATACATGGTGCAAGGCTGCATGGTTCCAGTGCAGCCCTGCACCATGTATTTTTCATAAGTGTCCTCTTTATTTTTATTTTTTTTAGGGGAGGTATGGTAACCCTATACAAAATAAAAATGCATCATAAAAATACAATAAAACTCCATTTAAAAAGCTCACTCTTATCCCTAAACCCTCCCACCCCAACCCCTAGCCCTACCTGCCAAATGCTTTGCTAAAGAGAGAGGTTTAGACTTCATAAGATTGAGCTAGTAAGGAGTGGTATTTTTTTTTTCTCCTCTCCAGCAGCTGATGAATAATGTGAAAATAAATTTGTGAAGGTGGTATGCCTCCTGCAGCCAACTAGAGTGGCCAAACCAGCACCCAAAGCAAATTAGAGCAGCCATGGGGATCAACCTGCTGAGAGGGCCTGAATGATACAGTGGATAACACCACAGTCTAGGAATGTCACTGGCTATACCGCTTAACTCCTGAATTCTGAAATGAGGGACAGTGACTCTTAAATTGTGGGATGATGCAGGGCATAAGTTGCATACAATTTACATATATGAGAGGGAGGGACCTGGGTTTGAGAAGGGGGCAGGAACTCCTCTGGGTGAGAGATGGGATTGGAGTGGATGGGATGGGATGGCTGGGCATGAGTGTGATTTTTCTAGTGTTTGCTTTGTATGGATCTTTTCATTATTGGGAAGGGGCTCCAAGGGAGAGTTGAAGAAATGGAGGGATGGGATAGTTGGGTTTGGGGAAGGGTGGGATTTAATATCTATGTATTTTGTGACAGTAAGTGTTAAACGTGATAGCGGGCCGTTTTGGCCTGGACCTCACCTGCATGTTTGTGCAGGTGTCACCAGATGTTGTTGGCCCAGGATTGACCGGGCCATGTCGGTAGCTAGCCTGGGCTGTGATCCCAGAGACCTCTGAGGTCATAGCCCAGGCTACGGTCCGCCAAAGCGGGCCACAGTGGGCTATCGTATTTGTTGTGGCCAACCATGACCTGGCCCGGATTGGGTCTGCCATAGCCGGCTTCCTGGCTAGCGCCTAGCTGCCTGCCATGGTGGGGGCAGGGCACTAGGCACAGTATGGGGGTGGGGCCAAATGGGCACACATTTGTGTGTCTCTCTGGAGGCCATTTGTTCAGTGCCTAGTCTGGATCATGTCCACAGAGCTTTTCCTCCCGGTGCCGGGTTGGACCGCCGCCGAGCTGGAATTGCATTACACCCAGTGTTGTCTTTAAATTGTTGTAAGGTGCACTGAGCCATTTCTTGGGATAGGGTGGGATATAAATTGAAATAATAATATAATATATATATATAAAAAAATAAATAAATTAAGGGCTCTCATATCGATAAAATAACCTCTCTCAAGCCAGGCTTAAACCCATGTCCTCCCAGTCTTCATGTCCAAGCTCTATCCCAACACTTCCCTTAACTAGTTGGCCTCCATGCCAAGTGAGTTTTACTGTTTACACAGCCCCCCTTCTGCCACTAAAGCATTATCGCCACTCTAGCCATTTTCCCTACTGTATGGATTCTTTCTGACAGATGAGCCTAACGGAGAAGCTGGTCTGAAATTTTGTTGTTTATTTTAAAAAGGAAACTTTAAGAAATTACATCATCAGCCCCAGACAAGGTCCAGGTCTGAAGCCTTGACTTGCTGATTTTTTTTCAAAAGAGACAATTAGAAATTATAGCTTCACACTGATGCTCCCAAACAGAGTGTGTTGTGTTGTGCTGCTTTTTAAAAAATAAATTGCAAAGACTGCAAGGAGAAGAGCAATTAAAAGTAAACGGAGGACAATAAAGTCCCTTATCTATAGAATGGGAGGGGCTGCTTTGGCCTTGTCTGGAGAAACCTACTTGGCACTTTCAGGCTGGATTATTGTTTGCAAGCCATTGTTGCCACTGATGGCTTGCAAACTGCTCTCCCTCCATCACGCGCACACATGGAGCAACCAGCAAAAACGGTGATTGCTCCGTGCGTGGAGATGGGTGTGCACCTGTCTACGCCCTCTTCCTCCCCGCCCCGCCCCAACGTGAACACCGACCACCCCCGCATGCCTGTTTAAAATGTATTTATTTATATTTATTGATTTGATTTGATTTGTATCCCGCCCCTCCTGCGAACAGCTCAGGCCGTAGTATCGTCTGAGATGCTTTGGCACAGAGGGCAGGACAAAGGCACCAACCCACCCCTTCTTGATGTGGTCACACCCCTCATGGTGCTCTGAAGTGGGCAGAGTCACATCCAGAAATCAGTGAAAGAGAACCTCTTTGCTCCGTTGTCTTTTTGACGTGGCCCTATCCCTTGAAAATATTCTATTGGTACTGTTGGGTATCCTGGAGAAATTAAGACTTCACCCAGGCCCAGAGATGAGTTGGCAAAACCCAGAGACTCTGGGTCAAACCTGGAGACTCTGGGTCAAACTTGAAGGAATGGAAATCCCAGGTGCTAGTGATATGCCTGGTGCCTAGCCAGTCCGTGTAGGTGGGAGCTTGATCGAAAGGAAGTGGGGCCGCACCACTGTATCACCCAGGTTCCTGTGGCCTTCTCAGGACTGTGGGGATGTGGATGGATGCGGGACAGCCCTTCAGGAACTACCCTGCATGGCTGGAGATTTACAGGGAGTGATGTTGTCCCATTCTGCTCTAACCACACTCCCTTCATATGCACTGCCAACCTGGACATTCTTGCATGTTAATCGTGGCTGGAGGGCTGTGGGAGGGTGTGGGGTGGGAATTATGTGACCCAGCTCCCCATGATAAAGGGAGGGGTACAAGCATGGGGAAAGTGTAGGATTTATGCTATGACTGGCTTGTAAGGAGAGGAGAGTATAATCATGGCAGACATGGGTGGATTCACAGGGGGGGCTCAGGAGGCTTCACCCCCCCATTTCATTTTGGCTTTAATTTTCATTGGTTTCAATGGAAAACACATTTTTGGCTGTAACTTTGTTGTTTTTCACTATATGTGGCTGAAATGTGGGCTGCATATACCTCCAATGGAAAGCATTAAGTGTACCATATTTCACAAGGATTGAGTAAAGGAATCCAATTTTAGAAGCAATTGAATTATTTTATTTTGCAAAAATCTTCATATACATTCATATACATTCTTAGCTGTAACTTCTTTGCCTCATATCTAATGTAGATGACACTTGGCAGGTTTACACCCCTTCCCATATTTACTATCTTTGCCAACTTTCAGAAGTATTGGATAAAGGGTCCTGGTGGTATAAGCAATTAACATATAAATGTATATCTGACTAACATCTTTGTAGTCCAACCAGTGTACATGAAATTTGGCAGGGCTGTATATAACACTTTCATTATCAT
>QEPC01003194.1:6789681-6814028 GCA_003113815.1 Sphenodon punctatus
CCCCCCCCCCCCCAATCCACATGACTTCTGGATCCGCCCCTGGCAGGGGATGCTCTTCCATATGACAAAATGGGCAATGCCCCACTAAAACTGTGGCTGTTGTTGCAGGGAAGTGTAATGAATTGCTGGTTATACATGACTCCAGTTTAGAGACAGGCACACACAAGAGACTCCATTACAAGTGCAATCTGTATTGCATCCGCATTCCAGGAAGAACATAGTAATCAACCCACAACAGCAGATTCAAATTAGGCAACTGTCTAAGGAATTAGTCTACAGATTCAAATAATTAGATTCAAGAGTCTGCTTTAATATATCACAGGAAGCTGTAAGGGAGGGGTGAGGTAGGGCTGGGCTGGGAAGGGAACAGTCTAATAGCAGCTGCCCTACCTCAACTTGGAGCGGTGAGGGAAGGATGAGCTTAACTTAGCATGCCTGGTAGGGGCAAAGGTCTGATTCCTCCAACTGCACATGCTCTATTCAGTCCAGGGGAAGAGTTACAGGTGGGGCTGGAGTCTCTTATACTGGATTCCTGTGGAGGAATCCCGCTAATGAGAGTAATCTTGGGGCACAGTTAATATTGCCTGTAGCCAATGGCAGTAGAGAATAGAACTGTCAGAGATGGGACTTGCTTTGTGCCTGCCTGCTCCAGGTGGCCATTAGCAAAAGGGAGGCTGGAGTCACCATTTTGCAGGCTGGCTGGCTAGCTTTTCAGTGGGGAAAGCTCCCTTGAGGAGGTGTGGCACAGGTCTCTTTGCTGCAGCACAGCTTCAGAGGTAAGTCAATGGGTTTGTGAGTAGGTGTTTGCAAGGAGGCTACGGATGGGAGCAGAGAGAGGAGAAGGGAAGGTGTTGATGTGCACGCTGCTTTGCCACTTGCTAATGGGCATAGGAGAGGGTGTTCAAATTGTACCTACAAAGCTAGTATTTTTAAAGTGCAATTTTGTTTCTTGAATCTCAGCTGCAAGAGATTCCAGGTCTTATCAATGACTTTTAAAGGAGTCTGCAAGGCTATTTTCTGAGACTTGATAGCTGTAGGATCTTTCTTTCCACTAAGGTGTATGGTTTCTCATGAAGGGTAATACTACTTTGAGCTTTGCCCACCTGTATCTTTAATGCTAGATGGGGAAACCCTTGTAGTTTTATAAAAGATTTTTTTCCTGCTGCTTAGTAAGCTGAGTCTAGTGGCTGCTATGAGATGAAAGCATTTAGGGATTTAAAGGAATTTAAAAAAAGAAAATGTGGATTTAGATGCTGTTAGTGTGCATTGCTTTGATTTTTTCTCTAGACTTTGTGACTCTAGTATTTGCTCATCCTGTTTTAAAGTTCAGAACTCGTATGTCTATGTGTGAAAGTGAAAAGAAATAAAAGGGGTTCAACTGCCTTTCGGCACCCTGGTGAAGCAGACCCTTCTATAAAGGGCTTCAGCTGCCTTTCAGCACCCTGGTGAGGCAGATTCCCTTTTAAATTCTATCGGGACCAAGTGAAAATACTACTATTAGGAGAGGGTGGGGAATTACTCCTCTTCTATTTCTAATAATGACTCTTTGTTTAATCAAATGGATCTTTTATTCAATGAGCAACACAATTTAACATACCAATTATAACTGAGGGGCTGCTTTTGATACCGTTGAACATGAGATGTTGGTGGTTTGCCTGCTGGACTGAGCCGGGGTGGGCAGGACTGTTCTTGAATGGTTCCACTCTTTCCTGGCCAGAAGAGCTCAACGAGTGGTGCTGGGGGATTGTTCTCCGTCCCCCCCTGCCCCCCCATGACCTCTTGGAATCCCACAGGGTTCTATTCTGTCCCCTCCCCTGTTCAACGTGTATATGCAGCTGCTGGGAGAGGTCATGAGAGGGTTTGATGTTCGGTGTCATCAATATGCTGATGACACCCAACTCGACCTCTCTTTTTCATCAGACCCGGCAGTCTCGGTGCTTACTCGGTGTTTGGTGACTGGATGAGGGTGAGCCATCTGAAGCTGAATCCCGACAAGACAGAGGTGATGCTGGTGGAGTTGGCATCTCCCATCATTGATGGGGTTGACCCTCCACTGGTCCCTCAGGTTTGTAGTATGGGTGTGCTCCTTAACTCTCAGCTCCACCTGGATGCCATTCATGCTTTCGTCACCTCAAGATTGGACCATTGT
The DNA here is from genome assembly GCA_003113815.1 of Sphenodon punctatus. Classification (NCBI taxonomy): domain Eukaryota; kingdom Metazoa; phylum Chordata; class Lepidosauria; order Sphenodontia; family Sphenodontidae; genus Sphenodon; species Sphenodon punctatus. The sequence continues at coordinate 6,791,831 of QEPC01003194.1, forward strand.
AATACGCTGTACGTGGGGCTACCCACAGTGATGGTTTGGATGCTGCAGCTGGTGCAGAATGTGGTGGCCCGTCTCCTTATGTGGATGGGTTGCTGTGAACACATGACACCAGTGCTCCATTCTTTGCACTGGCTGCCTATAGGCTTCCAGGCTAGATTCCAGGTGTTGGTGCTTACCTATAAAGCCCTATACGGCCTAGGTCCTGCCTATCTGCGGGACCGCCTCACTCCCCAGGCGCTGGATCGGCCCCTGCGGTCTACCAGGAGCGCCTTTCTTGATGCCCCCACCCCCCAATACCCGGGGGGCTACTATAGAGAGGGTATTCTCGGTGGCCACACTGAGGCTGTGGAATTCCCTCCTGGCAGAGGCCCACGTGGCCCCAGACCTCTCCTCCTTTCGACGATTATTCAAGACCTGGCTATTCCGCCAGGCTTTCGGTGCGGGAGATGGGTAAGGGGTGGGGGGTTGAGGGTTAGGGGGGAGGGTTTTTCTCTTTAGTTTGTGGGACCCCATTATGTGAGTTTTATATTGTTTTTATTGTATGTCTTATCTTTTTATGGATTTGTTAGCTGCCCCAAGCTGCTATTAGCAGGAGGGGGCAGGGTAAAATAAAATAAATAAATAAATAAATAAAATAAAAATGGAAAAGGGATTTTTAAGTACTGCAAATAATGGCTAATTTTTGGTTCTGTTGTGCTTGAGCACTTTAAAGCCATGATAAGTCACACACTAACTGAAGAGGTGTGGAAATGTGAAGGGGAAACCAAGGCAGAGAAGTTAAATGACTTGCCTTGTGTACTGTGTTTGATAGAAGGCGGATCTTGATTTTGAGCAATTTTACTGCCAAGAAAAATTTGGCAGCAAACTTACTGCCAAGAAAGCTAGGGAAAAGATAATTTTATAACTTTTGCAATAGTATTTGTGGGTTGTTTTTTTTTTTTTTTGTCTTTCAGTTTTTGAATAAAATCTTAACACAGAGCTGTATTGAATTCTGACGTCAAACATAGATGGTTTTTGAAAAGATTATATGCATGTCTACTTTTTTTTTTTCTTTTCAAGTGAGTAAAAAAGTGCCATTGACACAGGGTGGCAGTGAGAAGGAACGGGTGCAGGGGTGGTGGCCTCAGATGAACATTCTGCCCCCGGGCCCCTCCGAGTCTTGAAAGGTCCTTTGACTTGTCTCCCTTATTGCTTCCCAAGATACTTTCCTATAACAACACAGCTTTGAACCATCATTTAATGCAGGAAACATGCAAATACATGCATAGAGCCTTCTTTACTTGGGGCTCCAGACCTGTTGGTCTAACAACCCTGTGAGGAACAATGCTGGCACTAGCGGTTCCTCCTGCTTTGTACACTGCCTAGCACAAAGTTGCCTCATTCTTGGTTGGTTTCCAGGCAACTCCCATTATAAATATGATCAATAATGTTACAGTAAATAATAGTAAGCCTGGTTTTATGGTAATACTGTAAGTAAGCCTACTTACTTACTGTAAACAAGTAAAAATCTCAGTGAATCAAAGGCCGTTCTCTCTTAACAAGTCTAGCTTGTTGAGAGAGCACGACGTTTGCTTCACCAAGATTTTTTCCTAATTCATAGTGGCAACATGCTCTGTCACAGCTTCCCCAGAATGCATAATTCATCTACATACGTTTATATTTTTGTATATATCCTGTAAAGTTAGCAGATTTGACAAAGCCTTTATTATTCTGTTTGTAGCTCTGACTTTTAGATGCCTGAAGAAGGGTTCTGTGTAGCCTGAAAGTTTGCATACTTTTACTAACAGAAGTTGATCCCATAGAAAATATCCTCTGAACTATTTTGTCTTCATCTCTCACATTTGGGACCAACACAGCAACTGTGCTCTTCTTGGATTCGAAGAACTCGCCATGCTAGAAAAAAGGCCAGAAAAGGCTAATAACTCTTGATTGTCAGATACTAGAGACAAAGTAATACAGTGATATCTTTTACTCAACCAGCTACAGTTGGTGGAATTATGCAAGTGTTTGGTCCTCACAGGGTTCTTTGTCAGACAAGTCAGGAGATAAAACTGCAGACTGAGCAAAGCAGTGTAGGTATATGCAGTGATTGGAAATAATCGGGAGTAGGGGAGAAGGTGAAAACGAGACTCAAGAGACTCGGGGAGGAGATCCACATTTTAAAACGGTGAAATACAACAAGGTAGGGGCCGGGGGAGAGTGAGAGCTGCTGATAGTAAGTAAACTTGTAGCTGTAGACAGTCATTAGACTTTCAGATTTCTGTAATGGCTTGTGAAACCCATGTCCAAATCAAGTCCATTGTTCTTTGTATCTAGTAGGACTATGAATTTTTGTTCCCAGGCTCGCCTTTTAAAGGTGTTGCATAGGTTTCCTTTATAAGAACAGAGAGGTCAGAAATAGAGTAGTCGCTCTGGGAGAAGTGAATGCCAGCATTAGAATCTGTCGTCTTGTCCATGATCTTTTTTTCCTGTGTGAGTTCATGTATTTGTGCAAGGGTTGGGTTTCACCTACAACTGCAAATCTAAAAATCTGGTATACCTCATTCAGTGCACTCTCTGCCCTCCCCTCCCTTTGCCATTGCTTCCAGTCACTCCAACTGCATATACCTACCTTGCGTCATGCAATCTGCAGCTCTAATTCCTGACTTGCCTGACGAAGGACCCTGTGAGGCTCAAAAGCTTGCATACCTTCACCAACTGCAGTTGGTTGAATAAAAGAGATCACTGTACTGCTTTGTCTCTATTGCCTGTATTTGATTACCAACACGACAACTTCACTTTCTCCTCTTACCTCCTTCTCCTCCTCCGCTGGGTAGCTCTGCTGCTGGCCGATAGGAGGCAGATGATCATGTTTTTCTTTTGCGCATGCGCTAGGAGCTACCTGGTTCTCCAGTCTGTTCATCTGCCTCCCGGCCGGTAGGACGCTTCCAGCGCAGCTCCTCAAGAAAAAACAACAACAAACAGTCAGTAGTTGTGGGGGGAAGGGAATATTCCCTAACTAACCCCTCGGGGTATTTATGCGGCAGAGGTACTCTTCTCCGCTTCCCACTCTAACCTCCCCTTTTTATTTACTAGCTCCGGGGTGGCCCGGCCGCGCCCGCGAGCTTAAGCCGGGCTGTAAATTGACTACAACGGAGCTTGTTTGCTTCAACAACAAAAACAAGCATTTAAAAACAGCAGGGACTCGGGGACAGCGCCGCTGGGCCTCTGAGCTTCCCCCGGCTAAGAGAATTATTTCTCCCGTGCTACAGGGCGGAGGCAGCCCGCCTGCTCTCTGTCCCTTGCACGCATTATCAGGGCAGTGAGAGAACACTCTGAGCCTATATAGGGCGGAGACAGCCCTGCTGGGCTCCGTCCCTACTCCTCTCAGCCCTCTTAGATCAGGGACAGCCACGCTGCCCCCCTGATAAGGAGCCCTAAACCCAGTCAAGGGTTAACCATGAGCCAGGCTCAGCCCCCATCGGGGACCCCCCCTCCCCCTTCTGATGCCACAGCTCAGGAACGGGACACCCAGGCACGCCTCACCTTCCTGGAAAAATCCATGGGAGAGGTCCTTTCTGCCTTAGGCAGACTAACGAAACCTAAGAGAAAGAGACTTCACTCTAAATCAAAAGCGATTCCTAAACCAGGGACCTCTGGAGCTCCCAGCAAAAAATCCAAACGTCCACCAGGTGGCGCTGGATCCTCAGCTTTGTTAATCTCCTCTGCTGAAAGTGAGCAAGGAGAACAAGCCACTGATATAATTCAAACTACTGAGCAGGATTCGTGTGATTTTTTTCTCAGAGTCTGACCAGGCACCCTCAGAGTTAGAGGAAGGGGAGTGGGTGGACCTGGCTACTGACCCAAAGGAAAGCCAGAGACACTTCCCCACTCAGTTTCGAGCTCAGCTGGTAGCTCAGGCCATTAAAACATTAAAATTACAGGAAAAATCCCCCAACCGGGATTCCTCCGACTCTCAGGAGGAAGAGACTCGGCAATACATCCCCTCAGTCCACGGTAGGGACCAGGGTCTCCCTTTGGACAAGGCTTTCGAGAAACTTGTCCTTCAGGAGTGGAAATCCCCAGATAAGAGTTTTAAAACAAACAAGGTCCAGGATACCTTATACTCCTTCTCTAGGAGAAAGGACCCCTTGTTCCGTCCACCTAAGGTGGATGCAGGAGCCGCTTCCCTGGCCAGACACACTGTATTCCCCACTGAAGGGGACTGCCACCCTAGAGATAGTACAGACAGGGCAATTGACGCGGCTCTTAAAAAAGCCTCGGAGGCAACCTCAGTGGCCCTAAGGGTAGGAATAGCATCCTCTTACATAGCTAGAGCCATGCTTGCTTGGCTACAGCAGATCCAAGAACCAGAAATTTCAGAGAGCAAATACCAGAGGTTGAATTCTAGAGTTTGCATGGCGGCCGCCTTCCTAGCTGACGCAACCAAGGATAATCTAACCTGGTCAGCTAGATCAGTAGCCAACAACATTGCAGCCAGACGTAGGGTATGGCTACGATCCTGGGATGGGGATGTCACCGCAAAGAATCTACTCACGGCTTCTCCATACAAAGGATCAAAGTTATTTGGCGTGGGCCTGGAGAAAGTGCTAGAGGAGGCTTCGAGCAAAGACAAAACGAAAACCCTCCAACAACTATCTACAAGAAGGGGCTTCTCTCGAGGACATTCCTTTCGCTTTAGGGGCTTCTCAGCTTTTTCCAGAAAATCCCAGCCTCCCGCTCAGAGAGGTTACAACTTCTCCTTCCGAAACAGAGGTTTCCGACCAGGAAGATACGATCGACGCAGGTCCAGGGGCCCACCTGCACATCAACCCAGACAAGACTCATGACTATTACGACTGCCGGGTTGGAGGCAGGATCCAGCGTTTCCACGACGTGTGGGCACGCTCGATCACGGACACCTGGGTCCTATCCTGTGTAACACACGGATACTCCATAGAGCTCGACAGCCCACCTACACACAGGTTCCTGATCTCACCACGATCTCGAGACGCAAGAAAACACCGTGCCATGACCTCCGAGATCATGAGACTCCTCGACGCCAGGGCCATAGAGAGAGTACCAAAGTCTCAACATCGTTCAGGGCTCTACTCCATTCTCTTTCTGGTGGCAAAAAAGACAGGCAAATGGAGGGCAGTCCTGGACTTAAAGACCCTGAATCGACACGTAACAAAAAAGAGGTTCAAGATGGAAACCGTGAACTCCATTTGCCACCACATACAGAAAAACGACTGGATGGTATCTCTGGACCTACAGGATGCATACCTCCACGTCCCTATCCGAGAACCTCACCGGAAGTGGCTACGCTTCAACTACAACAACCTCCATTGGCAGTTCAGGACTCTTCCTTTCGGCCTATCATCCGCTCCCCGGACCTTCACCAAAGTTCTAATACCACTGATGGCGAACCTCAGGATGGAGGGCATTCATGTCCACCCCTATCTAGACGATCTTCTGATCCGGGCCCACTCCCCAGAGAAAACCATAATAGACCTCAACAGGACGATCTCATATCTAGAACAGCACGGGTTCCTGATCAACAGGGAAAAAAGTCACCTCACCCCAACGAGGAGATTGGAGCACCTGGGCACCATCATAGATACGAGCTACGATCTCGTGTTCGTTCCTCAGGACAGGTCAAATCGAATCCAGAGGCTGGTACGGACCCTCAGAGCCTCATCACGAATGCGGCTCAAGTCACTAGCATCCCTCCTCGGACTGATGGTATCGTGCACGGCCCAGATGACGTGGGGCAGATTCCACCTACGTCCCTTGCAGACGCTGCTAAAACCTTTTCAGCGAGAGCTTACAGGCGGACGCAATCCTTGGGTGCCCCTTCCGGTCCACCTAAAACACTCCATGTCCTGGTGGTTAGGTCCAGAGCAGTTTCAAAAGGGGGTTCCTCTCACGGAACCCATACGACACGTGATCACAACGGACGCCAGTCAAGCGGGCTGGGGAGCCCACACGTCGACCCTATCGATACAAGGGAAATGGTCGCAGGAGGACTCGCAACAGCAGATCAACTACCTGGAGCTGAAAGCCATCCGACTGGCACTTCAACAACTTTTCCCCGACGGGACCAGCTACCATCTTCTGGTCTACACCGACAACGTCACAGCAAAAGCCTACGTGAACCATCAGGGAGGCTCCCGGTCGCGCCAGCTACAACAGGAGGCAACCCGCCTCTTCAGATGGGCACAACACCACATTCCGTCCCTCAAGGCTCTCCACATCAGGGGACAGGACAACACGACAGCAGACTGGCTCAGCCGTCAAGCCTTACTCCCCCACGAATGGATGCTCAACCAGACAGTCTTCCGGGACATTGTGGATTGGTTCGGTCTCCCCATCATAGACCTGTTTGCAACCAAGACCAACTCCCAGCTGCCCCGCTTCATGACACGGGAAAGGTGCGTAGAAGCGGAGGCAACCGACGCCCTCAACCAGCCCTGGCCCGAGGGTCTACTATATGCGTTTCCACCGTTCCCGTTGCTGGCACGAACCATCGCCAAAGCCCGCAGGGAACGGGCTCTTCTGTTGCTGATCTCCCCCTGGTGGCCCAGGAGACCCTGGTTCTCGGAACTGATACACCTCAGCCAGGGCCAATTCAGAAGACTCCCGCTGAGAGTAGACCTCCTGCAACAAGGCCCGATCCTCTGCCCGGACATCCGGACATATCAGCTGACAGTCTGGCGATTGAACGCTCAGCACTAAAGAAACGTGGATATACAGATCCGGTTCTCGACACTCTCCAGAGCTCTCGGAGACCGGCCACCAAGAGGGCCTACCAAAATACTTGGAGGGTCTTCGCCTCCTGGTCAAAACAGAGAGGACTTGATCCCAGACAGGCACACGTTCCCCAAGTCTTGGATTTTCTTCAGCAGGGCTTAGATAAGGGTCTTAGAGCTAACACTTTAGCCAGGCAGGCAGCGGCCCTAGACTCGGTCCTCAGAGCGGCAACTAATAGGACCATCTCTACTCACCCTCATGTTAAAAGATTCATTCGGGCGGCCAGACTCCTTTCTCCCCCGGTAGTTCATAGGGTACCATCTTGGAATCTAAACCTGGTCTTAGAGGCGCTAACAAAACCACCATTTGAACCCCTCAAACACGTTTCCCTATTCTTTTTGACTATCAAAACGGTGTTCCTGGTGGCAGTGACCTCAGCTCGACGAGTCTCTGAGCTGAGCGCACTCTCCATGGAAGACAATTTCTGTATCTTCCGCACGGACTCTGTTACCCTCCGTTTGGACCCAGCCTTTATCCCTAAGGTAAACTCCTATTTCCACAGGGCACAAGAGCTGGTGCTCCCTTCCTTCTGCCCCAAGCCAGTCCACCCTAAAGAAAGGGCTTGGCACAAACTAGACGTTCGGCGGGCTCTAAAAATTTATTTAGCCAGGACTAGGGCCCTCCGCAAATCCACGTCCCTCTTTGTAAACATCCGCCCGGGTCTTCAGGGCCTTAAGGCTTCCAAGACCTTGTTATCCAAATGGGTAAAACAGGCCATCATTGAGGCATACAAAGCAGGCGGGAGGATTCCCCCTTTGCAGATTTGGGCTCATTCCGTCCGTAGTGCTGCCACCTCATATGCTTTTAAGGCACAAGCCTCATATGAGGAGATTTGCAGGGCAGCAACATGGGCATCCCTGCACACCTTCGTTCGACACTACAAGATAAACACCTTCCAATCAGCGGAAGCAGCTTTCGGCAGGCGGGTATTGCAGGCGGTACTGGATTCTTCCAGTGCTGTCGGCTCCCACCCGTAAGAGAGGGGTCTGCTTGGATATATCCCAGCGGAGGAGGAGAAGGAGGTAAGAGGAGAAAGGAGAATTGGTTACCTACCTTTGGTGAATTCCTTTCTCTCTTACTCTCCTTCTCCTCCTCCGACCCTCCCTGCCAGACAGCATACAGTTCTTCTTGTACCAGCCTGCTACTTGTTCTTCCTCTGGTTCATCTGAGTTAGGCCCCGTTGGGCCCGAGTTCACTTTTTTCTGTTTCCAGAGTTGGTGTTACTGTTGGATTAAGGATACTGTTCTAGGGGCACTCGGCTTGATTACTGACTGGAGAACCGGGTAGCTCCTAGCGCATGCGCAAAAGAAAAACATGATCATCTGCCTCCTATCGGCCAGCAGCAGAGCTACCCAGCGGAGGAAGAGAAGGAGAGTAAGAGAGAAAGGAATTCACCGAAGGTAGGTAACCAATTCTCCTTTCTGTCCACTAGATGTCGCCTTTCTCCTTCAGTCATTCCTTTCATAGGGCGGTTTTAGATATAGATAATAGGCATGAAAATCTCAGGGGTTGGTAATCTCCCACAGTCAAAGAAGGCAGTGCTAGGGATCACAGGATTTGGGGATTGCAATGTCGCATCTCACAGTCAGGGTGTTTTTAGACGTGCATGACTAGCATTTTGTGGGAGTTTTCAGATGTGCATTAACACACAAACATTTCCACGAGTTTTGCGGGAGAGTAGTTTGCACCTGCAGGGTTTATTGCCCTCCTGGGTGAGTAGCATCTCGTCTAACACCCATAGTTTAGTTGTTGGGTTCCACGCCTGAACGGGTTTAGTTCAGAATGTTGGATTATATAGTGATGGATCTCAACACCAGTTAATTAAGCATTAAAACGTTTAATTAAGAATTCAGTTTTCATGAACTGTATATCATTCTTCAGGATATTACCAAGACCAGTAACTGAGCAGGATGCTAAAGGGACTCGACGTTTCCGTGGATAAATTTCATAGGTACTTTGCTGCTATATGTAGGTCGCTAAGGTATCAAGTTGATATTCAAGAATCTGTAGCTTTGTTGTTCACTTTTTCCAGGTGCTGACAAATTTGCAAATGACTTCCATGTGCAGGCCTTCTACATGGAGCTTTCTGTATGTTGTTGGATGTAACTCAGACTTGCTACCGGAGTTACTTTGGAGCGACATGCTTGGCAAAGAACAGTTAAGCAGCAGAAAATGTGCACAATTAGTCTATGGCTGCAGTACTTTCACATGAGACATTAATTGCAGAATTGTAATTTCCCCCTGCTGTAACTGTACATGTGAGTGCACTATTCCACATTCGTCCCGTGAGTTATGCCTTGAGTGCTAGTGCATTTCCAGGCTCCTAAATCCTACTCTTTTAGTGATGGGGGTTATGGTTGCGCAGAATTGAGAATGTTGGAATACCTGTCGGTATTACAGTCACGGAACAGCAGATGTGGAAGCCAGCAAACCAGCAGGATGGAGCTTTGGTTCATTCCCAGGTAATTTTATCTTTTTTGTTAATTTCACCTTCCTCTGCTGCCATTTTGCTAATTTCAATCTGCTGCTGGCTTGTGGAATTCAACCCTGCTCTGAGGTCAGTTGGGCAGCAGGTGCAGGGCAGAGGGGGAGGACAAAAATTGTGCAAAATATGTGCTTGTGAAAATGGTAGATTCCGCAATTAGTGAAACATACAAAGAAAAAAGTTGTGGGAGACGCGTCTTGTGAGAAGGGTGTCCAGAAAATAACTTGCGTGATTTTAAGATCATGTGAACAAGAAAATTGTGGGAGACGCTCATGTGAAATCAGCCTGTGTTCTTTACTGTCCTGCACTAAAAGAAAATGGCTAATGAAAGTTCTGAATGGAATCCATGTACCAATAACGTACACTGTTCATGAATGATCTGGAAAAGGGAGTAAGAATGAGGTGATCAAATCTGCAGATGATGCAAAATTATTCAGGATAGTTAAGACTGCGGTGGACTGTGAGGAATTGCGGAAGAATCTTTCTTGCAAGACTGGGGTGACTGGGCAACCACATGGCAGATGAAATTCAGTGTGGACATGTGCAAAGTGATGCACATAGGGAAAAATAATCCTAACTATCCCTACACAAATTCTGGGTTCTAAATTTGAAGTTACCACTCAGGAAAAGGATCTTGGAGTCATTGTGGACAGTACACTGGGTGTTTTCAGACAAGACACTCTCCACCCACTATACATGTTACAGGGCACCCATGGGGCAACACTGCAGCCCTGGAACATGTATAGTGGCGGGGGGTAGTGGGTGAAGAGAATGTTGCCTGAAACCGCCCATTGAAAACCTTTACTCCATGTGCAAGAGCAGTCAAAAAGGCTAACCATTTTAGGAATATTCAGAAAGGGATAGAGAATAAAACAGAAAATATCATTATGCTGCTATATTAATAGATGGTGCAACTGTACCTTGAATATTGTATGCAGTTCTGGACTCCCATCTCAAAAAAGATGTAGAACTGGAAAAGGTACAAAGAAGGGCAACAAAAATGATCTAGGGTACGGAATGGCTGTCCTAAGCCTCTCCTTGTATGTTAGGACTCTTCAGTTTGGAGAACGGATGACTGAGAGGAGCTATGTTATAAGTTTATAAAATCGTTAGTGGTGTGGAACAAGTAAGTAGGGAGTTGTTGTTTACCCTCTCAAATGCCTAGTACTAAATGGCAGCAGATTTAAAACTCTTCAGAGAGAACACTTTTTTTTTCCCATGCAGTGCACAATTAACTTGTAAAACCTGTTGCCAGAGGATGTGGCCAAGACCAGTAGCATAGCTAGTTTTTAAGAAAGGATTGCATAAATTCCTGGAGGGATTGGTCCATTAATGGCTATTAGCCAAGTAGGTTGCGGAGATGCAACCTCTGAACGTTGGGCGCTGCAAGTGAACAGCAGGGAATAGATCACTCTATTATGACCCATTGGGTATTTCTTCGAAGTGACTGAGTGGCCACTGTTGGAAAAGTGATGCTGGGCTTGATGGACCATTGGTCTGACCCAGTATGGTGGTTCTTGTATTCTTATTTTAAATGCATGGGGTGGGGGGAAATTGCCAGTGAGGCTGCCCCATGTACACATAACCCCCCCCCCAAAAAAAACCCAACCCCAACACAACACCTTGTACTCTGCTTATCATTTAATGGTACTTATGTGAAGCTTCAGTTTAGTACAATCCATATAAAGGTACATCAAATAAAAATGGATGGGAATCCTTTAATAAAGTAATTCCAGCTCAATTTTTTTCCTGTAGATATTGGGTTCAGAGAGTCATCTTATGATGTATAATTGATCCCTTCTGAAAGGGAAAAAAGTGTGCTGCTGTTGTTTGTTTATAATTTACCATCTATGCTAAAAAAATTGGGTTTTAAGCAATTGCTTAAATTTTAAAAGTTTGACCTTTTTTGAGACTGAAAGGTCACTTCAGACGTTTGACTGCCAAGATGATTTAAAGGGACCTGATAGTCTGAATATCAAGCCTCTTCAAGGCATCTCGGTTTAGCTACTCCAAATCATTAGTCACTTTTGAAAATATTGGCTCTTGTTTTTTCCAGGCTTATATTAGCAAAGACAGAAAGTACCTTTTGGTTCTGGAGAGAGACTGGAGCCATCTCTAGTAGAACAACTCCTCTTTAAATTTTGGAGACAAAATAATTCAGATATCTTTTATTGGACCAACTACTGTTAGTGAGAATATGAAAGCTTTCGGACCACACAGGACCCTTCCTTAGCTCTGACTATTTACATTATTATTATTATTTTATTTATATAGCACAAGCAGTGTACCTGGCACTGTACAGTCCATAGTCCGAGACAGGTCCCTACCCCTAAGGGGCTTCCAATCAGACAAGGGAGGGGGATATGAAGGAGAGGTAAACATTTATTTATTTTTATTTTATTTCAAAATTTAATGCCCCTCCCACACAGTGACATCACAATAAATAATCACGACATCAGGAAAGACAAGAGTACATTCATGAGGTTGAGAAGTTGCAGGCTCGTGTGCTTCACTTAGTTACAGGGAATTAGGTTCTGAGTGAGGGGGAAAGGATGCAGGATCACTCGTGACAAGCTAGGGAAAGCCTGATGGAAGAGGTGGGTTTTCAGGAGGGATTTGAAAGTTGGGAGGGAGCGGAGCAAATGTATCCAGAGAGGGAGTTCCAGGCATAAAGGGTAGCAAGGGAGAAGGGGCAAAGACATTTAGAGTTCGCGAGCAGGCGAGGGTGGGGGCAGAGGAGCAGGCGAGGGTGGGGGCAGAGGAGGAGCAAAGCTCCCAAGCAGGAGCGTGGCAGGATACAAGAGCGGAGAGAGATGGGGGAGCAAGGCCATGAAGAGCCTTGAATGTGAAGACTAGGAGCTTGTGCTGAATGCGTTCCCGTAGAGGAAGGAGGGGCTGTACATGGTCAAAGTGACTGACAAGGTGGATGATTTTGGCTGCGGAGGGTTGAATGGAGATGAGGGGGGCCAGATCAGAGCAAGGGAGACCAGTAAGGAGGAAGCTGCAGTAGTTAAGGTGAGAGATGACTAGAGTATGAACTAGGGTTTTTGCAGTGGCAACAGTAAGGCAAGGCCGGATTTTAGCAATATTGTACAGAGCAAAGCGACTGGATTTAGCAACAACCTGGATCTGAGGCTTAATGGAGAGGGAGTAGTCGAAGATAGATCCCAGGCTACGGGGCCAGAGGGACAGGTTGGATGGTGACTCCTTCAATGGAAATTAAGAGGGAAGTAGGAGGTGAGCATTTCGGAGGGAAAGATGATAAGCTTGAGTTGTCAGCGAGACAAAGATGTCAGCAATACGACTGTGGATGGAGGGGGAGAGCGTGGGAGTAGAGCGAGAGAGTTGTGTGTCATCAGCATACAGGTGATACTGGAAGCCATGGGTTTCAATGAGTTTACCCAGAGAAAGAGTGTAAAGGGAGGAAGGGCTCCCTTTATACGACTGACAAAGGGCTCTGTGTGGCCTGAAAGCTTGCATTCTCTCATCAACAGTAGTTAGTCCAATAGAAGATACAATCTTAAATACTTTCCCTCCATCTCCATTTGGAACCAGCAAGACAACCATAACTCTCTAGACTTTAAATTTAGTCTTTAAATTTTAGTTCTTTAGCAAATTTCCTGAGATGGCAGTCTCATATTTATCCAGTAGAGGGCAGATTTGGCCAACATGTTATTCTTGGTGTCCTGTAACCTCTCTGTGGTACACCCTGTGTGTAACCTCTCTGTGGTACACCAACTGTCCACACAAGAACCTTATTTAAGGCACTGTATTCTGATACTGGGTTTGATAGGTTAACTTTTTAAAAGCACAGTTATTGCTAGTGTGATGTACCCTCCTGAAGACTGGAGTTTTTCTATTTGTCCACAGGATAGCTGTGGTACAGACAGCAAAAATACTACTTCCTCTTCCCGTACCCTACCAGTATGTGTCCGTACCTTACCTGGCGTGTTCATCCTTCAGGAGGAGAGAATAGTCTACCCTCTGTGGCCATTCAGTCATTGGCCTCTCAGAAGCTGACACAAATTGCTAATTGTGTGTGAGGAGGGTGTCTGTGATGTAAACACCTGTTGCATTATGAACTGGTTTAAAGACACTGCCAAACAGCTTAGAAAAAGTCACTAAATAATCTTGTGTGCAATCCTCATTTGTCCTGGTGTAAAAGACTCTTGCATGGGCTGAAGTGCCACTCTAGGCTTGAGAGGGTGCCAAAACCTCCTCCAAATGACAGCAAGAGTCAGCGTTGTGCAGCATATTACATTGGGCAGGAAGGCTAAATATAATAGCCTGGTTGGGGGCTAAAACACCAGGCCAGGAAGGCCGATGGGCCAGGCTGAACTAATGGCTTTCCTTGTTGCCTTGCTACCAGTCTGCTACCGCAACAGGCTTGGACAGAACCCCCAGACGCAAGCAGTCAGCGCAACCTGCCTCCTCCCCTTTACAGGTAGAAAGGCCCTGGGGTGGCGCCCTTGGGCGCCAGCCGAAGGGTGACACGTAAGGGTGTCGGCCATCAGCGGGGCTGTCAGCGGGGCAGTAGTGGATGTGGCCTCTCCATATGAAGGGGATGGAGGCAAGACCCCAGATCGGCAGAGAAGTTCGAGGGGGATCTTCAGAGCCCTGCACCTAGGGGCCCCGCTGCACTCTCAGCACTGCCCCCACTTTTGGACTGGTCCTTGTCCCTCCTGCCATGGGGGAGGGGGTGGGACTTGGATCCATACTTTTTGGAAGCTGACTTCATTGAGCCAGTCTAAAATATTATTGTTGACAGGGTTGTAGGCCCGTGCATTTGTAGCAGAGCCTCTTGGAGATGTGTTTTGTGGGGTGAAATAGGTGGGACTGGGACAGGGAGGGGGGAGGTCCCGAGGGCAGCCCCAGGTGTGAGGTGGGTGCAGCGTGAAGGTTGGGGCTGCCTGGTGAGAGCAGGCAGCAGGGAATGGGGTGGGGATTGGGGTTTGAGGCGGGAGGGGGGTTGGGTTTGTAGATTTGCCTTCAAGTGGACTGCTATTGGGTTGATGTTTGATATATGTTTAGATTATGTAGCTTTATATTATGTGCTGGTTATTATGTATTTGTATTTCTATTGTATTTCATTCGTGAATGTAAGCTGCTACGAGACACCTGTGGTGTAGTCTGCAGGGTACAAAACTGAAATGAAATGAAATAATCACAACCATGTAGGAATGCAGAACGCATCTCTGTGCTGGGGACTTGGTTACCTTTGGACCACATGGAGGAGCTGTGCCAGGCTCTGGGAAAGTGACTGTGCGCACAAGTGAGAGTGGGCAGTGAACCAGTGATACCTCTTGCTGTGAAAGGCCCCCATGTAACGGACAACAGATTTCACCCACCAAAATAGCCACACGACAAGTGGGGTGTCTGCTATATGCAGATGACTTGGTACTGTTGTCCCAAACAAGGGTGGGTTTACAGAGGCAGTTGAAGGCTTTTGCCCAATATTGTCAAATGAACTCTATGCAGATTAACTATGTTAAATCTAAGGTACTTGTCTTTGCGGCTGGGAAAAGAGACTGTGTGGGTAATTAACAATCAGAAGATACAACAGGCTACATCGTTCAGATATAATTGGGAGTGCTTTTTCACAGGAGTGGTAAATGGTTATCACACTATCAGTCTGCCAAATTGACTATGGGCGGAGTGCCGTTAGCGATAACACAATTGTTTTGCAAAACAGGGAGAACTGAATTACTCTGGGCCTTGAGAGTATTCATGTTAAAGTCCGAGCTAAGTTTCTTTATGGAGCTGAGTTATGGGCACTGTCCTATTTGAAGAATATAAGCATCCCCTTAAATAAATTTCTGCGCTACCTCTTAAGCTATCCCCGTGGCATCCTGATGGAGGCAATAAGGGTAGAGTTGGCCCAAAGTAGTAAAAAAGATGACACTGCTCTTTTGGCTAAAACAGTTCTTTTTGCCCAATCCCATACTTAGCGCTATTAAAGAAGATCAGCACAAAACTCAATGGTGGGTGACAATAGAATCCATCTTAGAGCAGATGGGCTTCTCTAAAATCTATCTGTCCTCGAGAGATGCAATCACTGTTAGATCTGAAGTAGTGCAGAGACTTGAGGATATTAGCAGACAACAGGATATAGCAAAGATTGGTGAAACAGGATTTTTGCGAGATTACTTCGATTTAATCCCACCACAGGGGCATATATTGCCTTATCTATCTCAGAAATTTCCTTGTAGAGCCAGGTATATTTTTGTGTGCGCGGCTAAATGCCTTACCCACCTCTCTTCTGGAGGGGTGATTTAAAAATATATAATTTAATCAGCATCTATGTCCTTTTGACTCTCAAGTAGTCGAAACCGTTGTCTGTCTGCTTTTTGAATGCCACCTGTATGATACCCTGCGATCTAAATATTTAGCCCCATTTTTGGAACAATATCCAGGGAGGAATGGTTCTACTTTGCAACGTATTTTTCTAGAGGAGAAGGATTCTCATTTGACTTGGGCAGTGGCAAAATTTCTGGAAGACACCCTTGTCGCCTGGATTTTTTTTTTAAACTTTGAGGCAATAGAGGGGGATCATGGTGCCTAAACTCAAATTTAAATCAATTACCTGTCAACTCCCCCCGATAAATTCAGTGTGGGACTCACAGTAAGTTTTGTTTTGTATTATTATTAGTTTTAAAATGGATTTATGATTTTATGATGTTGATATTATGCTTTGATTATTTATATTAACTTGTAATTAGGTTAAATATGGTTTGATTACTTACCAATAATCAGAAAGGTTTGGTAGATAGGAAATTTTAGTTATAGAAAAGGTTTTTCATGGAAATGAAATTAATATTGATATTTAGTTGTAGTATCTAAGGCGATAACCTTTGGTTAAGCTGGAATAAAAAATTGTAAGCTGCTGTGAAAGGGGATTTAGCAGCTGCTTAAATCTAATGTGGCACTTTGACACACCTGGAGGAATGAGGATTGCACCCCTTGTCTGCACTTGAACTGGCAGCTTAGAAGTGAGAGACTGTCTATCCTCTTCTGAATCTTCAAGGCCACCCACTCCTCTGGAAATGGATCAATATCCTTAAATACCAGAAACTGATAGCTAGCCACACACCCCAAACCTCTTGAATTCCATGCTCTGGAAGTGGAATTGTGACCTGTTTGAAGCCACTGTAGCACATTCTGTCCTCCTAACACATTCCAAGCAGTTACAAGAGGCCATGGTTATATTTATATTTACCCAGTCATTTATAAGCTGTTGCAAGCTTTCATTTTATTAAATAGAGAGAAATGAACATCTCCTCCCCCCATGAAAATCTTTCTTCGATGTCATGGGAGAAAAATGTAACCAGAGTTTTCTTCCCACGCTGCATTTCCCCCCACCCACTTTTCCAAATTGGCTGAAGTTCCTATTTTACTTACACTATTATTCATATATTTTGTGGTGTTGAGATGCTTGTGCATTTGAGGGAGAGAGGAAGTCATTGGGCCAAGGACTTCAGTTGCTCCATTCATGTAGTTCCATGGCAGTCAGTGAAAGTGAGTCAGTTTATATCTGCTGAGGATTTGGCTCCTTATCGTTTGTATGCCAGTCCAGTTCTTGTCAAAGTGCTTTACAAGCATTAATAAACTTATTCTTGCCATACTCTTGCAACACTAAGGAAATTCTTATTTGCCAGAATAAGGGGACACTACGGACACTGAATGTCCGAGCTAGGAATAAAAGCCAGACCTTCTGATTCCCACCTTGGCCATGTAACCTTCCTCTGCAAAATACCAAATTGTTTTACTTGTCACCCAAATTTCTCATGGTGCTACAGCTACTGAGCTGTGACTAGGCCTGAAGCAACATGTGGTAGTGTCCAACAATTCTGTCAGAAACCTTCCATCCGTTGCCATTTTCCCAACACGGCATCCCCATACCTTGTCCCGATGCTTGCTGCTGCTTTCCGATATTGCCTCTCGCTATTTCTCGGCAGTTGAGAAATTGTTGGAAACTGTTGCAAGCCCCATAAAGTGTTGGAAAATGCCGCAAAGTGTCAGTTAAGGTCAGAGAGCAATCTCATTGTTCCCCTTTACTTAACATGGCAGTTTTTTAGCCACTGCACTTCCAGGTTGCAACTCAGACTTTATCAGGCTGGTGTGGCTTTTGCTAAGCACCCTTGCACGGTTCTAGAATGCTTGAAAATTCAAGCACAGTGCACAGTAATCGCTGGTGTGATTTCACAAAGATCCAAACTTTTAAATCAAAGTTATGGACATCATTCGTGTCAGTGGGGGAAATTATGTTGCGCGTGTGTGCTTAACAAAGCTGAGCCCATAAAAGCCGAGCCATGCCACCCCCACCCCCCTTCAGCTTGCTCACTAGCTAGCCTGCCTGGGGCCATGGCAGCAGGAAGGGAGGGGGGCGGGGGGACTGATACTGCTCCTGCCTGCCCTTCTCGGTGAGTACTACCTAAACCTAAATACCACTGGCAGCATCCTGGGCATGGGATGGCGACGGAAAAAAATACAACCCCCGGCTGCCTGTCTACCTACCCTGCCTGTCCACAAGGACTCATCCTCAACACTGACGGAGCCGCTGCCACCAGCTCTCTCCATCCAGCAGCCCGGGGCGGACACACAGCCTAGTGGCTTCCGACTGCCCCTGTCTCACAAAGGGGCTCTAGCTCCTGCCTTTGTCTCCCGGTAGTGCTGTCTCCTCTGCTCCCCCACCCGCTCCTCCATATGCTGCACTGGGGTACCGGCTCCACGCGCTGGGACCAATCACAGGGAAAGAGGAAACAATGCTGCCACTGCCACCACTAACCATATCTCATTTGCTGCCCGCCCTGCAGCTCCAGCTTGAGTTCAAGCCTAGCCAGCTCCCCCCTCTGCAGTGCCTCCAGCCAAGCGGTGTAAGAGAGCAGCTTCTCGCTGTCCCACAGTGAGTGCGCTGGCCAGAGCGCAGGTGTCTCTGGAGAGAGCGTGTGCGCACATGCATGTGAAACAGAATCTCTGTGTGAAAGTGAGTGAGTGTCTGACTCCCTTCTGAAATATCCAACAGGGGACCACATCACCGCATTCATGCCCTCCATTCACCCCAGCTCTCCCTTATACCCCTCCCTTCCCCATTAGCTCTCAAATCCCCCTTCTCCACTGACCCCCAACCCATACACACATCCCTATCCCCCCATTAACCTCCAAACACCCCTTTCCTCCCCATTCAGCTTCAGCCCCCCCACCTGTCTCTCCGTTAATCCCAAACACCCTTCTTCATTCAAGACAACATTTAACCTCAAAAACCTAATTAAATTCCAACATCTAAAAACCTTCGCTTTTACATTCACAGTTAAGGCGAATTACTGAAAAATAACAATTTCACTCGCATTCTTCTTTAAACACCATCAGCATTATAATATCGACAACAAAAATTGCCACCACTTCACCATCTCTCTACTAATACAAACTCATTTCCATTCAAATGCCTTAACAAGTTAATTATTTCTTACAGTATATCAACTGACATTTCATTTCTGGATTTTTATTTATTTATTTATTTATATCAACATTTTTATGCCACCCCTGCCTGCCTCAGGCATCTCGGGGCGGCTCACAGCATATTAAAAAGATTTAAAAACATTAAAATAAACAATTCAATTCAAAACCAATATAAAACCCCACCCACCCCGTCTCCCTCGGGAAAGGCCTGGCAGAACAGCCAGGTCTTACATTGTCTGTGGAAAGAGGGGAGGCCGGCAGCCAAGTGGATCTCTGATGGGAGGGAGTTCCACAGCCACGGAGAACGCCCTCCTCATAGTGGACACCCGGGAAACCCAGGGGACTTTGAGAAGGGCGCCCCCAGCTGACTGCATGGGCCGCTCCAGGACCCAGAGGGTGAGGCAGTCCTGCAGATAGGCGGGGCCCAAGCCATTTAGGGCTTTAAAGGTCAGCACCAACACCTTGAATTGGACCCAGAAGCCTACCAGCAGCCAGTGCAGAAAGTGAAGCACCAGTGTAATATGTTCGTGTCGCCCTGTCAAGAGACGGGCCGCCGCATTCTGCACCAGCTGCAGCTTCCGAACCAACACCAAGGGTAGCCCCACGTAGAGCGCTTAGTAGTAATCCAGTCTTGAGGTAATAAAAGCATGGTAATTCAAACAAACTATACAATTTCAGCATAAAAATTAAGTCGTTAAGGCATTTGAATGAATGAATGAATCTATTAATCGGTAGAGATGGTGAAGTGGTGGCAATTCTTGTTGTTTATAATGTTGATGGTATTTAAAGAAGAATGCGAGTTATGATGTTGAGAAGACATTGATATAGACAGAGTTGTTAATGAAAGGTATGAGATTGAGTATTATTGATGTAGTTGACCATTAAAAGGATGTATTATAATGGTAATATAGTGTTAGGTGATAGAGTAGTGAAATTATTATTTTTCACTAATTTGCCTTAACTGTGAATTTAAAAGCAAAGGTTTTTTAGATGCTGGAATATGTTGCTAAAGTGTCAGGGAAATGGTCAGAAAAGTCGGGAAAACTGTTCAAAGTATCGGAAATTGTCACTATTTACTAGTGCTGCAGAATAGCTGGAACAGTCACAAAATGTCGGATAGTGCCGTAAATTGATGGTAAATAGCATTGTAGTGGCAGTAAGACTGTCAAAATGTCGACAGTAAACAGCAAAATGGCAAACAACACTGCCACTTCAGGCCTAACTGTGACTACCTGATAAATGAGAGCCATGAGGATCACTGGAAAAACACCACCTGGTCTATCTGTAATGTCTTAAGGGATGTGTTGCATAAATGAGGATGTGGCAGCTCCATTACTGGAGGCCTTTATAAATAGTTTAGACAGACCTCTTTGGGATGGTGTAGATACTGGGGATCCTGCTTAATGGTAGATGGATCAGCCCCTGTAGTCTGCCGGGAGCACCCTTCTCCATGTCCCCAGGGTGGTCTGGGAGGCTACAATGGAGAGGGCATTCTTGGTGGCTGTGCCTAGACTGTGGAATTCCCTCCCAGCAGGAGCCTGGGTAACCCTGGACCTCGCCTCGTTTTGGGGCCGGTGCAAGACCTGACTGTTCCGCCAGGTCTTCGTGAGGAAGATGGGTGAAGGGTGGGATGGTGTGGGTTAGAGAGGGTGGAGTCTTTTTCTATATTTTTATGCCAGCCCTTTTATTTGTGTATGTATTTTTATATGTTGTGGCTTTTTATTGTTTTAATTTTTGTAAGCCACCTCAAGCTGCATAAGCAGGAGAGGTGGGGTATAAATGTTGGATGGATAAATAAATAATCTTTGAGGTCCCTTCCAGCTGTTGGGCTCTGTAAATCTATGACCACTTTAACACTTCAGCAGTTACCTGAACTGCTGCTTCACTTCTTGCCTGGTTGCCGTGAGTTACGATTCCAGCTCTTTGTAACAAGCCCATTATGTAACATTTTTCAGCCCAACCTCAGTTTTCCCAGCTTTGTGTGGGAAGGTGCAAGTTTTCTTAATCTTAGTGATTCATTTTTAGATCTAAGTTTCTTGTCATGATGTTTTTTGGAACTCCAGGCTTTTCCTTGCAAAAACCATGTTGTTGCGTCAGGTTCTGTGGTCTCCCCACCCTGCTCCATGCTATTATTTATTCCTACTTAAGAGAGACACGAAGAGACTTGTTTTTTCCCCCGCAGAAGACAATTGTATTTCCACATTTCTTTCCAATAACCCCTCTCTCCTTTGGGGACTTGCTTGTTGCTTCTCAGGCATGCTGGTAGAATGGAAAACCTGAGGGTGTTTTGAAGGGTGAAGATTGGAAGCGGAGTTGGAACAAGGCAAAGGGCTGTGGGGGTCTCTGCTCTATTTCTAGACAATGCTGACCAAATGGAATCTCTGTGTTTCTCTCCCTTCCAGTAGAAACCCTTGTATTTTTATTTATTTTATTTATTTATTTATTTATTTTATTGTATTTATATGCCGCCCCCTCCCATGCCTACGGCATCTTGGGGTGGCTTCCAACACAATATAAAACAATACATTAAAACATTGAAATCTACAGTATCATCATTAAAATCCATTTAAAACGCACACACCCACACACACAAATTTAGCCCACCCTCCCCGCCTCCGAAGGCCTGGGCGAACAGCCATGTCTTACAGGCCCGACGGAAGACCAACAGACTCGGGGCCAGCCGTGCTTCTTCTGGGAGGGAGTTCCACAGCCGGGGCCCAGCCACTGAGAACGCCCTCTCCATTGTAGCCCCCTGTTTTACGTGGGGGACCTCCAGGAGGGTGTCCCCGGTGGACCAGAGGGTCCATCCTGGGTCACGGAGGGTGAGGCGGTTCCTGAGGTATCCAGGTTTAAGACTGTGTAGGGCCTTATAGATCAAAGTCAAAACCTTGAATCTGGCTCGGCACGTTACAGGCAGCCAGTGCAGTGCATGGAGCACTGGTGTTACGTGCTCTTATCAGCCCATCCCTGTTAAGAGACGGGCCACTGCATTCTGCACTAGCTGCAACCTCCGGGCCAGCGTCAGGGGAACCCCATGTAGAGTGCGTTATGGTAGTCCAGCCTCGAGGTGATGAAGGCATGGATCAAAGTGGCCAGGTCGGGTCTGGAGATGTACGGGCATAGCCTCCGCACCAGATACAGCTAGCGGAATACCGCCTTCGCCACCATATCCACCTGCTGATCTAGATGGAGACCTGCGTCCAATAACACCCCCAGACTCCGAATCTGCTGGGCCATGGAGGGGTGCACCCCCTCCACAAGAGGGGGCAACACCTCCCCTGCCCAGCCTACCACCATCACCTCCGTCTTATCGGGATTGAGCTTCAGTCTGCTCTGCCATAACCAACTCGCCACGGCCTCCAAACACTGAGACAGCACGGAGACGGCAGGGTCTGAGTCGGCTGAAAAAGAGAGGTAAAGCTATATATATATATATATATATATATATATATATATATATATATA
>QEPC01003194.1:6825515-6835817 GCA_003113815.1 Sphenodon punctatus
GTAAGATATCTTTATCTGGGGACTATCTGTATAATACTGTGTGTGTAGTATAATCCTGCCAAGAATAGAAAACCAAGGTGTGCCGTTCCAATAAAGTTTTGTTTTGTACCACATTGGAGTGGTGTTTTATGACGATCTCGATCCCAATAATTTATTAGTAACAAACCCTGGTGCAGAAGATGGAATGGGCCCCTCTTGCCCCCTCTCCCGGTGGGAGGGGACACAGCTGCACCCAGGAGAGGGCAGCCCCCAGGCTTATGGGCCCTAGTGCAGCTGCACCACCTGTCCCTGTTATAGCTATGCTCTTGGCTCTTTTCACCAGTGACAAATGGGGCAGTTGCCGTAGGCTTTCTATAAAGAGAGGGCCATGTCATGGTGTACAGATCCCTCCTTCAAGACTGGAACGGAGGAGCTGAATTCAGTACCTTAGTCACCCATTGTTGCTGGATCCATAGGTGCCCAGGCATGGGTGGGGTGGGGTGACTAATCCTCAGGGCCCTGTGGATTCTGCATTTCCACTATTGCTGCCATTGGGGAAAATACAGAATCCACGAGGCCCTGCTGATCCCATCCAATCTTGAAACAGTTAAGAAACTTGGTCACCATGATGTAGCCTTCTAGATACGAGAGGCCCAGGGCAACTGTCTCCTTTGCCCCCCTCCCCAAATCCTACTGACTGGCTGCACGAGAGAACTTGCGTGAGAGATGTGGAATTATTATTTTTTTATCTCAGGGGTCAAGCACCACAAACTATCCCTGGGGAAATGGCTACTGTGGCTGCTCTCATGCAGTACTAGTCAGTCATTGACTGACCCCAACAGCAGCTGTCTTGCTGGCCTTAGGCACATTGCTGCTCTAAGTGTTGGGAACAGGGAACCCAAGGCCTCTGGGCTGGACAGAGAGGCTGGGGCTGACAGGGCAGAGTGGCAGGGTGATTGGGCATGCCTGGATGAGGATGTGAGGAGAAAGGAAGATAGACCAAGCAAGCCCCCTGGAGTGCTCTGCATGAGGACTGGGCTATATGCTGACTTTGTGCTCAGGTGGGCCTGCTGGGCCCTGTTTCCCTGCTTCACCACTCGGAGTTAAACCCTTGCTTCCGCATCTGTGTGCCCCCCTCTTCCCCCCCCCCCCCCCCCCCCCCCCCCCCCCCCCCCCCCCCCCCCCCCCCATGCGCCTTTTCTCCCTACCCCTTCCCTAGGCCAGCACATGTGAGAGGAGTGGTATTTTGCTGCCCATCTTACATTTTGTGGCATTTTGCTGCTCTAGGCCACCATCCACCTCATTGTAATGGCAGAGCTGCCCCTTACTATGTACGGCCGCCACATGAAATTTCATACCCAGTTGTTTGGGTGTAGTTTGTATGTGCTTCCAAAAAATTGCATCTCAGCACTTTTTTAAAAAACTGGATGCTGTCCACTGATTGACCCTCATTTTCACAGAGCTTTGGGTTTTCCTGAACAGGGATTATGTTGCATTTGACGAGGGCCTGCAAATTTATTGATTTTTTTTTTTTTAACCTGAATTTTTAGAAAAGGAATCCTTGCCCTCACAATCTCGCATATGACGACTGTCCTGTGTCGCAGTGGAGCTGACCTGCTCAGAGGCATGCTGAACATATCGGCCAAACTGTTGTATTTATACGTGCGAGTTCTTGTATCTGCAAGGGTTCGAATTAAGATTCTCTGTATGCAAACCAGCACCCATCTGTGTTAGTAGAGTATAATGTGGATGTAGGGTAACCAACTGAATACACTGTAAAATAGAAAACGGCTACAAAAAGTAAAAATCTACTTTCACCCATCCTGTCATGGGAAGGCTATAGTTTAGTCCATGTAGGTGGGCTCCCAGAATCTGATACACAATTCCCCAATTTTTTTGCCTGCATATCGCAATTTTGAGACTTAAATAGAATCCCCTTTACCTTAGATATCTAAAACATGCAAAGAATATCAGATCAGTTGAGATTGCCACCTCTTCTGCAGATGGCATGATCCACATGGAGGAAGATTAGAGGAACTTCTGCAGCAGAACCCTGGCTAGTCTAGAGCAGAAATGGGGGAGCTCATTTGCTACCGGGTGGGTAATACCCGCAATTTTGAGTACCATATTGGGTACCTGGCGAGCTACCTGAGTACCAATCATGCACCCAACTGACTGAAAATATCAGGTTTACTGTTACCAATTTACTGATTGGTACCAACTGGTAAATCAGTAAATTGGTACAAGAATCTGTACTGGAAGTTGGAAAATCGGGACAAAAAATGGTATTTCACTACATCAAGTAACCCATTGGGCACCAATTGAGTACCAATGAGTACCTGATGTTACCAGGTCAGGTTGAGTACTGCAATTTCAACAGGCTTACCCATTTTTGCAGGTACTTGTTAAAGAAACCATCTTTGGACGTTGACGCACCGGCCAGTTACCAGCCTCTCTCTAACCTTCCCTTTTTAGGGAAGGTTATTGAACGGGTAGTGGCACAACAGCTCTGGGTCACCTGGATGGCATCAGTTTTCTAGACCCCTTTCAATCGGGGTTTCGCCCAGGATATGACACCGAGACTGTGCTGGTGACCTTAGTGGACGACCTCTGCCAAGAAATGGATTCAGGTCATTCAACACTACTACTCCTGTTAGATCTCTTGGCTGCTTTTGATACAGTGGACCCCATGGGTTATTGTTGAGATGATTGTGTTCCCTGGGGGGGTGGGGTGGACAGGATGGTCCTTGGATGGTTCTGCTCGTTCCTTTCAGGAAGGAGCCAGCGGGTGGTGCTGGGGGCTGAAACATCTAGCCCCCGCGACCTCTCTCGCGGCATACAGCAAGGTTCTATTTTGTCTCCATTATTGTTTAACATCTATACGCAACCCCTGGTGGAGGTTGAGACCGTTTGGTGTACGTTGCCACCAATATGCTGATGACACCCAGCTATACCTCTCATTTTCAACTGACCCAGGCCCTGCAGTCTCGGTGCTTTTCGTGGGACTACTGGATCCAATACCAGGCGGTATCCGATACTGCCTGGTATTGGGTGTACCGGCAGTATCGGATTAATCTGGTAAATTACCGGATTCCCTCCGTACCGGATTTTTTACATTGCGGCCATTCAAATGAATGGCCACAATGTAAAAAAAAACCCAACAAAAAACCACAAACACTTTCCCTCCCCGAGTCCAGGCTGTGCGGGTGGAAGGGGTTTCGCCCCCCCACACCCACCTTGCTCAGCTTGGATTTAAACAACAACAGAAATTTCCCCTAAGTCCCCTAGTGCGGGCTCCGGGCCGCCGCCGGCGACCCAGAGCCAGCACCAGCACTGCAGCAGCAGGTAGGTGTACCGGTACTGTACTGATCCCTGAGGTGGGGGTGGTTTAACACCGCCCCCACCCCAGGGATCACCCTATCGTACCTCCCCAATGCTATTGCCTACCTTGAGCTCCGGGCGGTGGCAGCGCTCCAGTGGCTTCAGCGCTGGCTGTGACTGCCGGCTTCAGCACGCTACTAGGTCTTCCGGGGAACTTCTGGGTTCCCCAGAAGGCCTAGTTGCGTGCTGAAACCGGCGGCAGCCACAGCCAGCGCTGAAGCCGCCGGAGTGCTGCTGCTGCCGCCGCCGCCTGGAGCTCAAGGTAGGCAATGGCATTGGGGAGGTAGGGTGATCCCTGGGGTGGGAGGGTATTAAACCACCCCCAACCCCAGGGATCAGTACAGTACTGGTACACTTACCTGCTGCTGCAGTGCTGGTGCGGGCTCTGGGTCGCCAGCGGTGGCCCGGAGCCCACGCTAGGGACTTAGGGGAAATGTTTGTTGTTGTTTAAATCCAGGCTGGGCAGGGTGGGTGGGGGGGGTGTTGTCCCCCCTTCCACCCGCACAGTCTGGGAGGGGGGAGGTTTTTGTTTTTTAATTTTTTCCATTGATTTCAATGGGGACAGTTCCCCATTGAAATAAATGGAAAAGATCCGGTACTGATAAACCGGTATTAATCCGGTAAGCCGGTTTTTTAAAATCCGGGAACCGGTAAAACCAGTACCCGGTATTTGCCCTCATGTCCCACCCCTATTTTCCAGTGCCTGGAGGCAGTGGCTGACTGGATGCAGCAGAGCAGTCTGAGGCTGAATCTCGATAAAATGGAGGTGATGTTGGTGGGTCGGTCGACTGGGGTAATGGCTCCCCTTGTTGAGGGGGTCTGCCCCCTGCTGACTCCCCAGGTCCGAAGCTTGGGAGTCCTGTTGAACCCCAGCGTTCGGCTGCATTTCCAGGTAAACGCGGTGGTGAGGGGAGCCTTTCCCCAGCTACATCTTGTGCAGAGGCTCCGACCATATGTTTTGAACCCCAACCTGGCCACCCTCATCCGTGCGTTCATCACCTTGAAGCTGGATTACTGCAACGCGCTCTACGTGGGGCTGCCCCTGGTGACGGTTCAGAAGTTGCAACTGGTGCCGAATGCGGAGGCTCGTCCATTGACAGGGACAGGCTGTAGGGAGCACATAACACCAGTGCTCCAAGCTCTGCACTGGTTGCCTATAGCGTTCCACGCCCGATTCAAGGTGCTGGTCTTAACCTTTAAAGCCGTACAAGGCTTGGGCCCCTCCTATCTGAGAGACCGCCTCACTCCTCGGGTCCTGGGGTGATCTTTGTGGTCCACTGGGGGCACCTTCTTGGAGGTCCCCCAGATTAGCCGGGGGGCCACAATGGAGAGGGCGTTCTCAGTGGCTGCACCGCGGCTGTGGAACTCCCTCCCGGAGGAAGCTTGACTTGCCCCAGGTCTGCTGGCCTTCCGCCGGGTCTGTAAGACCTGGCTGTTTATCCAGATCTTTGAGGAAGGGAATGGGTACGGTGGGGGAGGAGGGGGGTTTTAATTTTTCACTGTTATCTTATTTAACTGGTTTTAGTTCCCCCTTTTTGTCTTTTTTTAAAACTATATTTACTGTTCTATGATTTTAAAATGAGGAAGTCGTGAGCCGCCCCAAGCCGTCTGTTGATGGGTGGGGGTGGGATATAAATTTTAATATGAATATAAAACTCTACACTAGCTGTATGAACTGATCAGTGGTATGAAACCTATCTCCCAAGGTGCAATGTGTAGAGGAGATGTAATGGGCATGCACCTCCCAAGGTTTTTGGCCATTTAAGCTTTTTTTACTTCTCCAGACAGACTCCACCACTACTGCTTTTTTGCTATCCAATTAGCAAAACAGTGACAATGTCCCCTCCTGGCCACTAATGACTGGGTTGCAAGGAGTGAGGCTTCTGGATAATCAATGCTTCAGTGTCCCCAACAACAACTTGGGTGTTCTAGTGTCACCCAACACACACTGTTGCAAACATCTTCCCACCTTGGTGAAATCCTCTCCGTATTGGATAGTGCACAGCTTGGAGAACTCGTGTTTTAGCAGCTCAGTATGCCTAAGCACACTGCCCTGGTCTTGGTGCATGGAGAACAGGGCTGTTGTCCCAGACCTCACGCTTCTTTGGGACCATGTACTGTGCCATCGGCACCTCTCTGCTGCTCCCATTGGAGCTGTCGTCCGGCCCCTCCTAAGTGCTCCCGCTGCTGCTAGGTGCACTGCTGCTGCCGCTACTGACAGCAAGGGTGGCATCAGTGACTGCAGTGCAGGATCAGCAGAAGATGGAGGGTGTTTTGCTGGCAGAGGCAGCAGGACAGCATCAGTGGATGGCACATCTGGGGACCCTTGCAATGGTGGGAGTGATGGACCCCACATTTTACTTTTGCCTCCGACCTCACAAATTTTAAAAGAGGCCCTGGACCTAGGTATTGCAGTTGTCTCTTTTCTGGTTGAAAAGACCTTGCCTACTGTAATTTTGAAATACTTCAGTGCTAGGAATGCGTCAGTTAACTCATAAAATCGAGGTTCTACTGCAGCATAAAATGCCACTCACAAATCCAACTTGAACAATGTCTGATTTTGCTCAGGTAGAAGGGCACTATGTTGCTCAGTGTTGACTAGAGGAGGTAGAGGGAAAGGGGGACAAATTCAAAATATGCATGATTTCTAGGATTTATGTAATGTGCATAATTTCTTCTCACAGAATTTGGATTTTTTGTTTTTGTTTTGTGGTGCAGAATTAAAAAAATTCACGGAGCACTAGACTCAGGGTCCCAAATTTCTCTTAAAGATCCTGGTCCTATCTACCCACAAGTTTGCTTTTATATAGGTGCAAAGAAGTATCCCATCAGAGTTACTGCTGTGTGGGATTCAAATCTGCTGAGGATCTAAACGGAATAGATAAATAACAGACCTGCACATTTCTTTAGTCCTGGATCATGAGCTATATTTGGAGTCTGGAAATGAGCCATCCAAGTGCAAATATTTGGCCAGGCACCACAAGCTTTCAGGAATGCAGGATGTGCCTCTGACAAGGGCGGTTTTTATCCCAGTTGGACTCCTTTTATTTGCACAATGTGGCTTATTTGCACCGCGCCTCTGGAATTCCCTCCGGTGGGGCCCTGACCTCCAAGCCTTTTGTAGGAACTGTAAGACCTGGCTGTTCCATCAGGCATTTGGCGAGGGAGAGGGATAAGGGGGGGGGGGGCAGTGGTAAAGGTGGGTGGGTTTTTCTTTCGTATCATTATTATTGTGTATAGAGGGATGATGTTTTAATGTGTTATAATATTATTGTTTTATTGAGGTTGTTAGCTGCTCTGAGCTGCCTGTGGCAGGAGGTGGCTGGGTATAAATTTTAAAAATAAATAAATAAATGTTGGGCAAATCTAGCATGCTGGAGAAAGGGAAGCGAACGAGGAGTTAAACACTCCTAGTAGCAGACATTAGATCTGCAAAGCAAACAAACATTTTCCAAACTAGACAGAGAATTGAAGAAATGAAAGAGCACTGGTCTAATTGTTGCTCTCTCTTCCCAATGGGAAAATTTCATATTGACTCCAGTGGGAAAAAAACCGATTCCAAGAAAACCGCTATGAGAACTGAGATCTGAGGGAGCTGATACCAAGAGAAGCCAAAACCACAAGTTTGCCCATAGTCCCATCCCTAGTAAAATGTATTGTTGTGAGGGTGAACTATAGAAGTAATGCAAAGTACTATAAAAACGATAAATATGTTGTTGGGTAAGCCCAGCAATGGAAGGAGAGTCCTGGAAACAAAACTATTACAGGGATAGGTGCTCTCTGGCAGACTCGTGGGAAGGAGGAAGTTACAGCATCATTTCAGTAGCTACCTCCCCCTCTCATGAAACTTGCACTGGTGCTAAACAGAAATAACTTCTTTCTTGGAAGCTGATTAGTGTAATGCAAAGTAAAGTGATGCAATTCTTCCCTCTGCATTCTTGCCAGTGGTATCCAATTAAACGGGAAACTCCTTTTTGGAGCAGCAAATCAGAAACAATGGTTATGTAAGCAGCCACATCTGCTGGGTTTCATGAAGACCTTAATCTCCAAGTCATACCAAGCTCTTCCCTTCTATACAAGGAAGAGGAATGGCTTTCTGGTTTCAAAGGCAATGAGCCAACACCTAAAGGCATAGGAGGTGTTTAGAATTTGGAGACCGTGTGCTTTATGCCCGTTGAGGCCTAGAACTTGGCAAGAACCAAAGAGGGGCTGGTCATTTTTTGAGATAGCAAGAATATCTAGAGCAGGGATTCTCAACCTGGTTCTCAGAAGCACCAAAGGTGCTTCCCAAGCTCATTCATTCAAATTATGCAGTGTTCCCAAGTAGTCACTTATGTCACTCGAGTGCTTATGATTGGGAAAAGGTTGAGAACCCCTGATCTACAGCTATAATATAAAAACGTTGATGAGGATAGCGTACCTCATGCTTCAGGGTTTACTATGATGGTGATAAAGCACCAGCAATGTGCCTGACATTGAACAGTTGTGGCTAAAGACTGGCCTCTGCCCCAGGGGTTTACAATCTAGGATGGACAAGGGGGAGGGGATATTATTTACACCA
Organism: Sphenodon punctatus; assembly: GCA_003113815.1. NCBI lineage: Eukaryota > Metazoa > Chordata > Lepidosauria > Sphenodontia > Sphenodontidae > Sphenodon > Sphenodon punctatus. The sequence continues at coordinate 6,833,437 of QEPC01003194.1, forward strand.
ATCTTTAATCACTAGGTATTTCTGGGAGGCATATTATCTCTGGTATCCCTTGGTAAGGTTCTTACACTTTACTCTGAAATGAAAGATCTTGAAAAGGCCACTGCTAGAGAGAGGATGCTGGACTTAGACACACCACAGGTCTGATCTGGTATGGTAGTTCCTATAAAATCATAGCATTGAAGAGTAGGAACCTCTAACCCAACCCCCTACCCTGAGGCAGGATAGCCTGTGTTCCTACTATGTTTACTTCAGAGCTCTCTTACTTCCTCACCACAGTTTTAAACAAACAAAAATAAACATGAGGCCTAAACTCCATGACTTTTCAAGTCACTGTTTAATTGTCTATTTCTTTTTCTTTTTAAAATAATGGTACCATGAAGTGTGCGGATGTGGGAGGTTCTGCTGTGTTATGTATCAAATCAAATCAAAATAAGTTTATTGTATCAACCTTTGGTTATTACAAGAAATACAAAATATATACAAGCGTGTTATGTATCAGAACTTTGGATATTCGTTTTTCAGATAGGTGCCCATTCACTCTTTGGCTGTTGCTAAATACTTGGCCTCAGTGACACCCTGTAGCCAAAGTAATTCTATGTCTTTCTCCATTGCAGTTTGAGTTTGGGGATCACTTTCCATATCTGCCACCCCTTTCAGTCTTTTAGGTTTTCCCTGTGCCCCAAATAAACTCAGTCAGCATCTTGTCATCTTCCGGCAGCTGCTTGAATAGGACAGTTAAGCACTTCTCTCTTTGCACAGACTTGTCGGAGTTTGGTTTTCCCTTTCAGCAAGATTGGCTGGCTGCAACAGTTCCCAAAATAGTAGCCAATTAAATCCTAAAACATCAAAGTTTGTTTTAGAAGAGAGAGAGATTAAAGCAAATAACATCCAAGTGGAATAAAACATGACACTGTCTAGCTCATTTGGAATAAGGGCCTGATCCAATATCCATTAAGTCCCTAGGAGTCTTTCTGTTGATTTCAATGGACTTACGATAAAGTCTCAAGCATGTAATCACTGGGGTGAAACCCTAGCCCATCAGGCTAGTATACAGTCTTGAGGATTCTGTGTGGTGTAGTGCTAAGTGTGCAGTATCTCGACCAGGAGGTAGGTGGGAGGCCATTGTGAGTCTCGCTTTAGCCAAAAACTCAGTGTGACCTTGGGCCTATCACAATATTCTCTCAGCCTAACCTACCTCCCAGGGTTGTTGTGAGGATTAAAAGTTGTGTTAATTAGTTCTATGTGAAGTGTTCCAAGTGCCATGGCAGGGGGGCGCTATATAAAAATAAAAATAATTAATAATTATTACTATTTAATAATGATTGGATGGATTGTCTAGGGTCCAATTCAGCTCCTAATAGAAGCCACTGGCAAAAATCCCATTGATTATAATGGCAGTTGGATTGGGCCTATAGGCCTAGCCCTGAGTTCAGTTCCCGGTTCAGCCACAGACTTCCCAAGTGACACTGGGCATGTCCTCTATAAGGTGGTGATGATGAGCACTTCCTTCCCTCAGAGTGGCATTGCGAGCGTAAATTCATTCATGACTGCGAGCAGCTTTGGTGCAACAGTGAGGAAGGGTGGTGGTGGGGGGACGGGACAAGAAAGACGAGCATGGTTTCCAGTAGATGAATTCCTACTCTAAGTGGCTGCACGGCGTGTACCCGAATACTACCAAACTGTCCTTTTCTCTGACACGTATTCAGCAAGGCACTTAAGTAGGTATATAATTTAAGGCGGGGATGGGGAAACTGGCCTCTGGGCAAAATCTGGCCCCATCAAATCTAGCCCACTGTGGCTCCCCCATGGCTGCTATTATGGTGTCCCAATGCCAGGGGTGTGTTGGCCCATGGTACTGGAACAATGATGGGGAGGTCTCCAGTACATCCTGTCGGTGTACAAGCCAGGGGGAGGCTGGGGTCAGAGCTTGCATGGTGGGGAGACAAGGAGGAGACTGCTGCTTCCTGCCAAACAGCTGATTGATGGGGAGCAGCAGAGTCCTCTTCATAGCACCTCTTCTTTCTTTTTTTTGGCGCAGCCTGTGGCGTAACGGAGCCCACTGGGGTTCACCCCAGCCTCCCGGCACCCCGTTACCCACTTATTATCTGGTCTCTTTCCACTGCCACCACCCAGAATATTTACTTAGATTTCCAGTCTCATCCCTCTGGGGAGAATGAGACCTCTTCTGCTTCTTTAAACAGCCAGGCTCGCAAGCCAGTATAAAACAGTTCTCAAGAAAAAGGAATATTACTTTAATGGTATTTTAAACCCAGCATCACAGGTTAACCAACCATGTGAGGTACTTTGAATCCTTGAGCAAAAGCAATTGATCAGAACAGTTTAGGCACAATGGCCTTTTTAGTAGCATCTAGCCTAAACTG